>PVIA01007529.1:0-82222 GCA_004024845.1 Tonatia bakeri
GCATAGACAGTAGGTAGAAAATAGACAGGGGGAGGGTAAGAATAGTATGGGACATGTAGACACTAAAGAACTTATGACACATGGACATGAACTAAAGGGGGAATGAGGGTGGGAGGGGATGGGCAGGGTGGTGGGGAGTGAAGGGGGAAAATGGGCCAACTGTAATAGCATAATCAATAAAATAAAGAATTAAAAAAAAACAAAATAAAATAAATCAGAAGTCAATGAGAAATTCTATGATTGCCTTCTCTTCATTTATTGAGAAAAGCCTATCTTCTCAACTTTTAGTGTTCAGATGGTGGAGCAACATAATAATAGGAGCCTGGATCTCTCAGATTATTTGTGTCCTGGACTGACTACCTCTGGATATCTTGAGCATGAAAAATAAATTTCTATCTTAGTTTAATCAACTGTCATTTAGTTTTTTTGTGTTAACTTGCAGGCAAGCCTAATCCAAATTGATACCAAAAAAAAGAATACCATAACCTACTGAAGAATATTGCCTGGCTGGTGTGGCTCAGTGGATTGAGCGCGGGCTGCAAACCAAAGTGTCGCTGGTTTGATGCCCAGTCAGGGCCTGGGATGCCAACTGGGTCCCTAGTGGAGGCTACATGAGAGGCAACCACACACTGATGTTTCTCTCCCTCTCTTTCTTTCTCCCTTCCCCTCTCTCTAAAAAATAAGTAAATAGAATCTTTAGAAAAAGAATATTTATAAAACTATATTACAAAATCACACACAATGGCCAGGTAATGTGATGGGACTCCCAGAGCAGTGCCCTGCAAAGGTCCTAAAAGGTGAAACTAATATGCATTCCTAATAGAGTCAGGAGGAAACACAGCTGCTTGCTGTAAGTGCTTCTTCTCAATACTACACTGGAAGTCTCAGCTAATACATCAAGATAAAGGAAATAAATAACAGATTCAATAATTTAAGCAAAAAAAACCCCTATCTTTATTTGCAAGTGCTATAATTGTAAAAGATTTTATAGATAAACTTTTGGAATTAATAAGAGTGATCACTAAGCTGGATAGAAGACCTACAAACAAATCAGTAGCCTCCCTAATCAGCAATAACAGAGAATTAGAATTGTAACTTTAAAATTCTCTTGTTCACAAAAATGAATTAAGATGCCCATGGAGGAAATGGTTATGTACATTGCTTTCACATGCAAGTAACAGACACCGAGCCAGAAATGCCTGAAATATAAGAATACTTATTATTTTGAATAACAAGAAACCCAGCATAGGCAGTGCAGGTTTGGTTAATTCTGCAACTCACAGGCATCAGCAAACACTGAGGCTTTTTCCATCTTCCTGCTGCACCAACTCCAGCAGGGCTTTGGTCCTCAGATTTGTCTTTTCACAGTTGTAGGTTGGATGTCTTAGTTGCAATCTGTGTGTAAGTTCTCGTCATACAGCCCTGTTCTGAAGGGAGTAAAAGGAGCATCCCTTCACACATCCATTTGTATCAAACTTTTCTCATGGAACTGCATCTCAATGTCTTACTGCTCAGGATTAAGTCGTGAGGCCGTGCCCACTGGCAGGGAGTTTGGGGAGGTATGTCACATTTCCAGTCTCTGTCATGGGAAGTGTGCTGTTCCAAGAAATGGGGCAGGTTTTTGATTGAGTAGGCAATCCACAGGCCCTGACACACTTGAGTAAATGGATGGAAAGACTCAAAATCAGGTTCTCATCTCTGTCAATAAAATCTATGAATTCAGTGTAATAACAATCAAAATGGAAGTAAGTTTGCATTTTTGAAGGAACTTAAAATCTCATACTAGAATTAACATGGACAAAAAAAGTGTCAAGAAATAGCTAAAACAATTTTGGACGGGAAAAATGAGGGGTACTTTTCCTATCAGAGGTTAAAACAGCTTTTAAATTTATAATAATCAAGAATTACTTTGACACCTAAACCATAGACCACTAGAAGATGGAGAATCCAGACACAGGCCCATACATATTCGGAAATTTGATATATGACAGAGGTGGCATTCAGCCCTTACATCAGTGTTTTTCAGACAACAACTAAACCCATGGCTCCCTTTGATAAAAAGAAAAATCTTATGTGCTTCTCTGCTGCATCCCCAATATAGTATGCTCTCCTAAAAGGATTGAGAATTATCATATTGCCTACATATCTCTACCAAGCATAAAATGTACTTATGATCCAGTTGCTTTAATTTTTCTTTTCCAGAAGTGTTATATGGTTTCTGATGCTTCTAACCACCCTTCACTTCCTCATAAGATTCTGAAATGCACACCACTCTCTTCTCTCCAGTCCCCTCCTAACCGGATTAAGTCACTGTGGATGGCAATGGGAAGCTAAGAATTCTAAACGGGGGGCTGGCATGATGAGATTTATGTTTTAGTACATTGGTAGCAAGAGGATGGGATGTAAATGAAAAATAATATAGAATCCTGCCTTAAAGGATTTTTAAAATCTACCTACAGAGGTACTAAATATATAGTATTATAGACAAAAGATCTTCATGCGGCAGCCCAGGAAAGAGCACAGCAGGGACTCGCACGGAAGATGGGCATCCTATCCTGGGAGGTGCTAGGGAACTAGAACTAGAGGACTGGGCTCTGCTACTTTAGCCCTGCTGCGGGCCTTAACTTCCCAAGCTTTAAAAGTGAAATAATGACAATATCTACTTCACAAAGCTGGTGCAAGAATTAAATTACATAAAAAATGCTCTGTTGACTATGAAATGCTATCTAGATGTGAGCCAATACCAAGTGCCAAGATGTATGCTGTATCTCTTGAGTTACAACATTTACCCTAGCAGTAAAATTAATGACATTGACTCTTTGCTCCTTAGCTGACATAAATATTTTAAGTGAGCAAGGTCAAAGGAGGGCAGTTTTACAACTTAGAAAGAAACACCAAATCTCCCAGTTGGAAGGAATCTTTGAGATTATTGTTTCAGTCTCCCACTCAGTGGAGGAATCCTCTTTACCAATTCCTGCTCTGGGTGGCCACTTTCTCTCTGCTTGAATGCTTCCCCTGATGGAGGTGCTGCTCCCTCACCAAGCATCTCAGCCCAAGGTGGACAGCACAAATCATTATACATAGACCTGGAATCAGACTCCCTCCCAGTTCTTCCCATTTGTCTCAGTTCAACCTTTTGGAGGAACACAATACTAATTCGCTCTTTTTCCTATTTGACAGCTTATCAAGGGTCTCAAACAGCTACCAAGGCTCTCTCATTCTGCTTCCCTGGGATAAACAGCCTTTTTAACTGCCCCTCTCACGACATGATTTCCAAGATCCTTCACTAAACTGGCTGGCCTCCCTAGAATGCTCACTACTTTGTCAGGGTATCTTTTAAAACCTGGTGCCACTTTGCTGTCACCACTTCTAAATGGAAACAACCTAAATGTCCAAGAGTCAGTCAATTTAAACAAATTAAGGCATATACATATGACAGTAGATTGGTATAATGAGTTGGGAAAATAAGTCAGGATATAATGTTCATTTTTTTAAAAAAGGAACATAAATTCATCCTTGCTGGTGTGGCTCAGTGGATTGAGTGCTGGCCTATGAACTGAAAGGTTGCTGTTTCAATTCCCAGTCAGGGCACATGCCTGCATTGCCGGCCAGATCCCCAGCTGGGGGCGTACAAGAGGTAACCAATCAATGTATCTCTTGCACATCAATGTTTCTCCCCCTATTTTTTCCCTCCCTTCCCCTGTCTCTAAAATAAATACATAAAATCTTAAAAAGAAAGAATATAAACTCTATGTAAGCCAAAGTTCCCTCCATATGCCTCCATCTCACACACACAAAAACCACTTAAAGAACACATACAGAAATGACAACAGTAGTTATCACCAAATGGTGAGAGGTCATTTGTGTTTTCTTCTTTTTTGCCTTTCTACACCTGTAATATTTCTACAATGAATATATTTTGCTTTTATAATTAAAAAAGTACAAAGGCCCACAAAGCTTACTATGAAGGAGAAACATGGTGCCTAGAACTAACCTTAATGCCATGATGCAGGCAGGACAATGGCACCCCCACCACCCTTGGTGTAGCCGTGATGCTTCCCTCCGTACTGCCTAACCAACCAGTGGGTTTTTCGGTTTTTCTAGCTATGTCAGGATTTTTGGCTTATATTGAGCTTTCTGTTAACTAAAATTTTCAGACTTTTTCACATTAACTATTGTCAATAGTTTGAACAACTGAATTGTTTTTTAAAAATCAAAATGAAAAACTTTCACTATCCTCTATTAAATTCCATAGTTTGTTTTGGTTCCTTGTTCAGGCAAACCATATCCTGTTTCTGTCAGGCAGCATCTTACTAATACTTCTTCATTTTGTGCCATTCCACATTTATACATTGTTATTTCTTTTATGTCATTGAAAGATTCTTAAGAGAACAGGACCCCAAACAAGGACCAGTGGCTTCTTGTTCTATGTACCACCCTCTGGGTGTTTTGACTCAGTCAGTCAGTGTTGCCTGGATATACAGCTTTGCCCAGCTGTGCCTTCACCCAGAGGGACAATAGATCATCTAGTCCACATGTGTTCACCTACCATGAGAAACTTTGTCAAAAGCTCTGCTGAAAGATTCACTACCTCTGGTGAGTTTTGGCAAACTTTCTAAAAAGGAACACATATAAAATGATGTTTGTGTGACGTGGCTTGTTCTACATGAACTTGTGCTGGCTTTTTAAGATCACCACTTCCTTTTTGAAGTGATTACAATCTAACTTCTTTAATAACCCAAGATAGAGTTTGCTGGGGATCAAAGTGAAACTCAACAGTGCAAACTTTCCAAAACCTACACATTCTCCCTGTTGACAACTCGGACAGCTGCCCATCCCTAAACCTTTGACATCACTCCTGAGACTTCTGAAAGATTACTGACAATGGTTCTATGAGTAAATCCACAAGTTATTTTAGTCCCCAGGGGTGTAATTTGTCAGGGCCTGGAGACCTGAGTTTTCTTAGAACAAGTTATTTATTTACTAAGGAGCTTCACACCAAGGGATGTAATTTTCTCTTAACCATGTTTATACTACCCTTTCCAGTTTGAAGATCCTTCCTAGAGATAGAGAAGATGGAAGCGAGATATGAGTTGAATAATTCTGCTTGATATCTGTCATCTGCTAGCATTACACCATCTGCCCCAAGCACTGGCACTGGCCGTTCCCCATTCTTCCTGCTCAGGACGTAGTTGCACAAGCTCTTATTGCTGTTCCTTCATACTTTCGGCAAGTCTCAGCTTCTTCTGAGCCCCAGCCTTGCTAACACTATGACTAGAAACCTGTGGCACACTTTGCTCTTCTCTGGTTCTGCGTCCTTCCTGCCCACAATTGGAAAGGCTCTTTGAAAGCTTGCAAGTGCTGCAGGGCTTCTTCTGCTGGCTGGGGTACCGGCTTTGCTTTCCAGTCACCATCATGGAGATTGTATGGACAGAATTTAACTTTGGAAAGAATGTTTCTTTAGTAATCCCTGTCCTCTTATCCTTTAAAAAAACAAAACAAAACAACAACAACAGGACATCCTCAGGCTTGCTTCCTATTGCAGATGCAAATTAAATCTGATGGGAAACTGGTATATGCATTTAGGCTCATCATGGTCAATTTTCTTAGAAAAACATGAGAAATGAGAAAAAATATTGCTTAACTTGCTTCAAATACGAATGTAGAGTAGCTTTTTCTTTCCATTTTATTTTATTTTTCTTGTATAGCCAGTACATATTTAACACTTTTTAAAATCATTGTTCAACTACAGTTTTCTCCCCTTTACTCCCATTCCATTCCACCCACCCATCCCACCCCTCTTCCCTCCCATTACCACCCTCTCCCCAGTTTTTGTCCATGTGTCTTTTAACTTTGTTCCTGTAAACCCTTCCCCTTTTCCCCTGAAATTCCCTCTTCTCTCTCCTCTGGTCACTTTCAGCCTGTCCTCTATTTCAGTGTCTTTGACTATACTTTACTTGTTCCTTTGTTCTGTTGTTTAGGTTCCCGTTAAAGGTGAGATCATATGGTATTTGTATCTCACTGCCTGGCTTATTTCACTTAGCATAATGCTTTCCAGTTGCATCCATGCTGTTGCAAAGGGTAGGAGCTCCTTCTTTCTTTCTGCTGCATAGAATTCCATTGTGTAAATGTACCATAGTTTTTTATCCATTCATTTACTGATGGGCATCTAGTTTGCTTCCAGCACTTAGCTATTGTAAATTGTGCTGCTATGAACATTGGGTGCAAAGGTTCTTTTGGATTGGTGTTTTAGGATTCTTAGGATATAGTCCCAGCAGTGGAATTGCTGGGTCAAAAGGCAGATCATTTTTAGTTTTCTGAGGAAGTTCCATACTGTTTTCCATAGTGGTTGTACCAGTCTGCAGTCCCAACAACAGTGCACTAGGGTCCTCTTTTCTCCACAACTTCTCCAACACTTGTTGTTTGATGCTTTGTTTATGATGGCCATTCTGACTGGTGTGAAGTGGTACCTCATTGTGGTTTTAATTTGCATCTCTCTGATAGCTAGCGATATTGAGCATTGTTTCCTGTGTCTTTGGATCTTCTGTATGTCCTCCTTGGAGAAGTGTCTGTTCAAGTCCTTTGCCCATTTTTTAATTGGGTTGCTTGTCTTCTTAGAGTGGAGTCATGTAAGTTCTTTATATATTTTGGAGATTAAGCCCTCGTCTGAGGAATCATTGGCAAATATATTTTCCCATACAGTTGATTCTCTTTTTATTCTGATACTGTTTTCTTTAGCTGTGCAGAAGCTTTTTATTTTGATGAGGTCCCATTTGTTTATTCCTTCCTTTATGTCCCTTGCTCTAGGGGACATGTCAGTAAAAAAAGTTTCTGCGTGAGATATCTGAGATTTTTCTACCTATGTTCTCCTCTAGGACTTTAATGGTGTCATGGTTTATATTTAAGTGTTTTATCCATCTTGAAATTATTTTTGTGTAAGGTGTAAGTTGGTGCTCTAGTTTCATTTTTTTTGCATGTAGCTGTCCAGTTCTCCCAGCACCATTTGTTGAAGAGGCTATTTTTACTCCATTTTATGTCGCTGCCTCCTTTGTCAAATATCAGTTGACTGTAGAGACTTGGGTTTATTTCTGGGTTCTCTGTTCTGTTCCATTGATCCATGTGCCTGTTTTTATGCCAGTACCAGGCTGTTTTGATTACAGCGGCCTTGTAGTATAGTTTAGTGTCAGGTATTGTGATCCCCCCTACTTTACTCTTCTTTCTCAAAATTGCAGCAGCTATTCAGGGTCATTTATGGTTCCATATAAATTTTTGAAGTGTTTGTTCTATGTCTGTGAAATAAGCCATTGGTACTTCAATAGGTATTGCATTGAATGTGTAAATTGCTTTGGGTAGTATGGACATTTTGATGATATTGATTCTTCCAATCCATGAACACGGTATATCTTTCCATTTGTTTGTATATTCCTTGATTTCTTTCCTCAGTGGTATGTAGTTTTCTGAATACGGGTCTTTTACCTCTTCGGTTAGGTTTATTCCTAGGTATTTTATTTTTCTTTTTGCTATTTCAAATGGGACTTTTCCCTTGATTTCTGCTTCTGCTGTTTCATTAGTGGTGTATAGAAATGCCTTTGATTTCTGGATATTGACTTTGTATCCCACTGTTTTGCTAAATTCATTTATTATGTCAAGCAGTTTTTTGGTAGAGTCTATAGGATTTTCTACATACACTATCATGTCATCTGCAGACAATGACAGTTTTGTTTCCTCCTTTCTGATTTGTATGCCTTTTATTTCCTTTTCTTGTCTGATTGCTGTGGCTAAAACTTCCAATACTATATTGAATAAAAGTGGTGAAAGTGGACAACCTTGTCTTGTTCCTGATCTTAGTGAAAAAGATTTTAGTTTTTGCCCATTAAGTATGATGTTGGCTGTAGGCCTCTCATATATGGCCTTTATTATGTTGAGGAATGCTCCCTCTATTCCCACTTTGCTGAGTGTTTTTATCATAAATGGGTGTTGTACCTTACCAAATCTTTCAAGTTTGTTGTACAATGAGGGAAAGAGGAGAAGACAGAGATTAAAGAAAGATGGGAAGTTAATATTGAGTACCAACTACATTATTTCATTTAATCATCATGTCAGTTCTGGAAACACTTTCTGGATTTTAGAGATGGAAAAAATGAAGTTTAGGTTAAGTAACTTGAAATAACTTTGTGATCCAATAGGTAGAGAGCTAGAGTTGATTTCAGTCAGTATGATTCTACTCCTCATGCTTTGGTAGGTAAGCTACTCACAGGACTCTCAGCCCAGAGTTGGGATTTTTGGACCAAACAGCATTTAAAATTTTTTTGAATATATTGTTGACATTTACAATTTAGGAAATTTTACATCAAATTTTAGATTTTCAGGCTCTTAAGAAAATCTCTGGATCTGACATGCACCTCCCCCCGTGGCAGCCATTGGCCAAGCTAATAGTGGTGATGCCTTTCCATCCCCCTCCAGGTTTCCACATCCCCACTTCTTCCTTCATGTATATTCTCTACTTGGTCCTGCTAGGTATTTGAGTTTGTGATGCCCTGGGCCATGGTGCTGTGTCACTGTTTCCCCTGGTTTCAGGGGTTCTCTGCCATATGGTAAAGAAGGGCACAAAGGTTATTAAAGGCACTGATACAAACCTTACACTCAAGTCAGCCTTATTATTTCCCTGGATAGGGGGCTCCTAGACACTGAAAGAGGTTCTGAAAAGAATGTGCTTATCTTACTGAGTTTGTTCCAGGCTCCTCCATTCCCACTACTGTACTAACTTTTTGTACTGTTTCTTAAACAATAGAGTCTAACAAGCTTATCACTTCAAACCTTAAAACCTCTAAGAATGGAGGTTTCTTCCTATGACTGTTTGAACAGGGGTCTCAGGCATGATCAAAGTACATGCTCTTCTAGAATCTCTGGCTAAGCTAGCCATTGTGGCTGGATACTTCTAACAGAACATCAAAAACATATAAGGCCAGATGGACCATAAAGTGAAGGAAGGTAGGCTGGGAATCGGGAAACTTGCCTCTTAGTCTTGGTTCTGTTACTATAAGGATGCCAGTACAAAAAATATTATAGTAATACAGACCTGGGGAGGTAAATCTGAAAGTAGGGCAGGTAGTAAGAATGAGGAATATGGGAGAAATTTAAATATCATTTTGAAGGGAGAAAAGCATTCATTCATTCACTCTGTCACTATATATATACTTCTTATGTGTTCACTATACAAGGTCTGTCCAGAAAAAGTCCAGCCATTGTTAATGTAATGAGAATGGTTTGTGCAACATCAACATAATCTGGCAGCCAAGGAGAGTGGACTGGAGTGCATGTGTGTGAACAATGATGACTTCACTGTACTACTCAGTGGGGGTGGTAGACACCATTAAGAGACTTGTGTACTGTGTGGCCATTTCATTCAAAATGACTACACAAGTAAAGCAATGAATCTGCATCAAATTTTGCATTAAGTTTGAACATTCCTCCACAGAAACTATTTAAATGGTTCAGAAGGCCACAGCTGTGGGCAACTGGTGACTGGCAGCTTCATTACAACAACGTGCCTACTCATACATCACATCTGCAAAGTTTTTTGGTGAAACATCAAATCACCCAGGTGACTCAGCCCCCCTATAGCTCAGATTTGGTGCCCTGCAACTTCTGGCTTTTCCCAAAGCTAAAATCACCTTTGAAAGGGAAGAGATTTCAGACTATCAATGAGGTTCAGGAAAATACACCAGGGCAGCTGATAGTGACTGGGAGAGCTATGTGAGGTTCCAAGGTGCCTGCTTTGAGAGAGGCTGAGGCATCCATCACTGTCCTATGTACAATGTTTCTTGTATCTTATATCTTCTTCAATAAATGTATCTACTTTTCATATTACATGGCTGGATACCTCTGGACAGGCCTCACATTTAAATCCACATTAAAATGAGGATTTGGAAGTGAACAAGACAGACAAAAGTCCCTGCTTACAGTTTAGTAGGGCAAGACAGACCTCTAAAAAAGAATAATAGTAAAGTAAAAACTAGGAAAAAAGAATAAGACAAAAAAATATGTATGGATAAGGCTATGGAAAAAAAAAACATGAAGCCAGGTAAGGGAGTTAGGAAGCTTTGAAACTAGGAGAGGAAGATATTTAAATAGAGTAACTGAAGCCTCTTCTCCAGGAAGGTGATATTTGAATACAGACCTGAAGGAAGTGGAGAAGTAAGGAAGCAAGCCATAAAGATATTTAGGGAAGAGCCTTCTGGTAGAGGAAAGAGCAAGTGCAGACCTTGAGGTGGCACCGTGTTTAACATGCTTGAGATGGAGCAAAGGCCCACATGGCTGCTGTGGAGTAGGCACGGGAGAGAGCAGCTGGAAATGGGGGTGGAGCCGGCAACAGGGACCCAGACCATGGGGGGACTTGTAGACCATCGTAAATACTTTGCTTTTTGCCCTGATTATCAGGGAAGTAACATGATCAGACTTATAATCAACAGGATCACACTGAGAACTCTGTTGAGAACAGACTATAGGCAGCAAGAGTAGAAGCATGGAGGCCAGTTAGGAGGCTATTACATGGTGGTGGACTATGGAGATAGACTTGGAAGTGGTGAGATGTGGTTACATGGTATACACATTCTGAGGTTAAAGAGAATAATATCTGCAGAAGGATCAAAATGGCATGTGAGAGGAGAGGGAAAAGTAGGACTGTAGGATTCTACCCTGAACAACCAGAAAAATGCAATTAACTGAAGGGGGAAGGTGGAGGGAAGAGTGAGTTTTGGTATTAAAACTAGGAGTTATCTTCGATACATTCAGTTGCCTATTAATTACTGAAAGATATTTTGAATAGGCAATTAGTATGTACACATGCAATTATAAATGAGGGCATCATAAGGGTATTGATTATATTTAAAACCATAGACTAGATGAGGTCACCAAAGGATAGAGAGTATTTAGAAAAAAGGAGAAGTGCAAGGACAAGGTCTTGGGCATCCTAACACTAAGAAGTACGGAGTAAGATAAAACCAGCAGAGGAAACTGAGAAGAGTGTCCAGGAAGAAAGAAAGAAAATACAAAGAAGACAAGTGAAGGAAGTAAAGAATGGGGTGATCAACTCTGACCAATGCTGCTAAGGGTCCAGTATAATGAGGACTTAGAAATGACCATAGGATGTAGTAATGAAGAGATCTTTGGTGATCTTGGTAAGAACAGGTTTGGCAGTAGTGGTATGTGTGAGAGGAAGTGGAAGGTGAGGTGTTATGAAATCCTAATAAGGGAACATGGCAGAAGAGAGATTAAAGGCTGTGAGTATGAACAACTATTTAAAGGAGTTTTGCTGTGTAGAGAAGGAGAGAAATTCGACGGTAGCTGGAGGAAGAATTGAGCTTAGAAGAGGTTCTGTGTGTGTGTGTGTTTGCGTGTATGTGATGCGACAGATGCAGCAGGGAGAAAACAGATGATTCAGGAGAGAGGCCAGAACAGCTGTGACAAGTCTAAGTGAATTCGAGAGATGGAATCTAGTGAACACGTAGAGAGTGGCATTTAAAGGAGCAGGGCTAGCTCAACCAGGGTAATGGTATAAAGGCGAGATAGGTGATAGATACATGGAGTGACAGAAGTTACCTCATCAACAAGCTAAAAATGGGGTGGGTGATTAAGGGAAAACTCAGAGATACAGGTCTAAAGACCCATAGAGAGGTTGGTAAGGGGTAGATATGTGTATATAGTTCCAGTAACTGAATCTGAGAGGACACCAAGTGGAGCACCTTTTAAACCATAAGAC
The DNA here is from genome assembly GCA_004024845.1 of Tonatia bakeri. NCBI lineage: Eukaryota > Metazoa > Chordata > Mammalia > Chiroptera > Phyllostomidae > Tonatia > Tonatia bakeri. The sequence goes on from PVIA01007529.1 coordinate 11,762, forward strand.
AGAGTAGACCTGAGAGCCACAATTAGAAATGAAGACTGTAGGAGATGCCATCACAGCCTGTGGTAAAACACACACACACAGATAAAACCATGAGATTGGATGAATTCAGTAAGAGAGAGAGGGAGGGAGAGAAGCACAGGACAACGAGCCAGCCGGCAGGACACCCACACCCAGGGAACATTATGTGCATGTGTGTTGGTTGGGGTGGGGAGGCAGCAAGGACAGAAAAAGATCATTGTTTAAACTGTCAGTTCATACCTACTTTCTTGCTCAAAGAAGTAAAGACACCTGAGCTGCAAGAGAGGATGGAATGGAGAGTATTTCCTGAAGGAAGGAAGCAACAGCTAGACCACCAGCCTCAGGGAGGCCAAGGGGGTTGGAGACAGGTAGCTTAGTAAAGTCACCAGATTTAAGAAGTAGGAGGTCACTGGCTTTTGAGGGAACAATTACAAGAGAGGATGTTGGGCACACACCCAACTGCAGGGCCTTAAGATGTGATTAAAGAAATGAAAAAGCATATAATGACCAAGCAAAACATTTTAAGGGATTTTTAGGATGACATCAGAAGAGGGAGACCTGCATGGATAGGGCAAAGAGCCCCTGGAGGCTGCAGTGTGCTCACAGGGTTCTCAGAGGGGTTCTGTGTAGACTTCCTTGTAGCTGGAAATTCCAAGGGGTGAGTGGAAGGACATTTCAAGGCTTTTCATTTGTCCCATAGCCTCTTGGCAAGATAAGGAAATGAGAAAGTTAGTTGTACTGTGTCCTAAAATCCCCCAGATCTGTCTGGGTGGGGGCTTCCATGGCTGGGAGGAGACTGTGTAAAGTAGAACATGTAGATACCCAAGTCCTATGTTGCTTCTCTTACTCTTTCTTACTTATGTTTCCACATGCCTCCAAGTCCGGATGTGACTGTGTCTGTGCAGGGTGTTCTAACAGGGTTCTGTTCAACAGGAGAAGTCTAAGAATTTCTTTCCTCTTGGAGATGGACCCTTCAGGACTGGACCTGCCTGCACGTTATGGGAATAACAAAGTGCTGTGCTTTGAGTCCTAAACTATCCTCCTTCTACCATCTTACAAAGGCCTTCATGGACACTCACAGCCCAGACCTTCACTTGCAGTAGAAGAGAATAGATTCATGCCCCCTCTCCTACTATTTATTACACTTATTCTTAGACAAGTTCTCTCTAAGCCTTCAGAGATAAAACATCCATGAAAATCTTTATTCTGGAAAGAACTTCAATTTTTATTTTATTTTTTAATTTTTAAAGATTTTATTTATTTATTTTTAGAGAGAGGGGAAGGAAGGGAGAAAGAGAGGGAGAGAAATATCCACATGTGTGGTTACCTGGGCCACAACCCAAACATGTGCCCTGACTGGGAATTGAACCAGGGACCCTTTGGTTCACAGGCTGGCTCTCAGTCCATGGAGCTACACCAGTCAGGACTGAACTTCAATTTTTAAAAATATTTAAAACATACATGTATTTATTTATTAATATATTAATAAATTCATTAATCAATACATTATAGTGCAGAAATAAAGTTTAAAAAATCACCTGTCCACTTAAGACAAAGTCATTTTCATGTAATAAAGCAGATGTTGCTGAGTACTTGAAATATGCCAGTTACCGGGCCACATGCTTGACATGCATTATCAGATTTAATCTTTAAAATAAATTGAGGAAGTTGGTACTGTTTCTATTTTATACAATAGGTATAGAAAGGGAAGCTCAGAGATATTCATGAGATCAAGACCAGGAGCTAGTAAATGGCAGAGCCAGGGCCCCATTCCCAATCTGCTCCACAGAACTTGTGTTTCTACCACTCTGGAATCCCCTGAAAGAATTTAATGAGCATCAACATGGCTACCTAACCCACATCCCCATACCACCCTCCCTTCATTGTGGAAAGGGGTTTCCCAGTAGGAGGAAGACCTTTGGGAAATCCTTCAACCCATCTCTTTTCCTTCTTGGCCAATGATGCCCTGGTACTCAGGGAGCCTGGACCACCTCCGGTTCCTTGGTGCACTGAAAACCTCCATGGGCGGGAGGAAGCAGAGGTGGGTATGGAGGTCCAGCCTCCCGTTGGTAGGAGGCAGGATGTGCAGGCTCTCAGAGGCTCACAAAAGGCCCGGTCACACTTTCCTGCTCCAGATTTGCTTGGGGCCCTTACTATAAGTGTGACCTTGGACAAGTGACTAGACTTCCAGGGCCTCCATTTTCTCAGGTAAAGGAGGGGATGCTGTCTCCCTTTTTCCTGGGGGGTTCAGCAGAAGAATGGGATGAAAGGATAATCTCCCTGGCCAGAGAAGAGGAGAAGTTGTGGGGCAGCCATGGTCCCAGCAAAGGGCTGGTCTGGAATTTATAACCAGATGAAGGCTGGGGGCCCAGAAGTTGGGGGTTAGGGGTTCAGTCACGTGAAGAATAAGGTTGGCTTCACAGGCATAGGGTTTTCCAACAAAAGTGCTTCCTAGACTCAAAATGATAAGGTTAGATGGTGGTCTTTGGGAAAAAAAAAGATGTCACTTAGGTGGTACAATTTCTGGATGACCGTTAGTTCAAAGGAGCTGGTGCAGGAGTTTATGTTCTCATGCCAGCAACATATAGCTGGGCTGTTGCTTCACACACTTTTACTTCTGCTTTCCTGTAAGGAGTCCCAGTATTATCATTATGCTTAAGTGTTGCAAACATTCCCATTTATTATGAGCTTGCTAAGACTGGCTTTACTCATATTTGCCTGGGAAATTTACTTATCACCCCAAATAGGGCAACAAAAGAGCTGTACAAACACTGCCTTCGAAGGCTGGAAGTGACTTGTCAGTTTGCTGCTTTCATAATAACAGCGTGTGACTCTGCCTCTCAGTTCCTGATTTCTTCCCGGTGGTCAAAGACTGCTCTAAGGCACTGGTAGTGGTTGCCAGAGAAATTAGTGGGCCTCTTCTCACATGTATATGTTGGGGTTGGGGGACTCAGGAGCCAGGAGAAGGATGAGTGTTTGAGCTGAGTGCTGTGCAAAACAAAGATGTTCGTTTCCTTCTAATTCCACTCAGGCTCCTGGCCACAGTGAACACACAAATCAGTGTTAGAGCGCTTTTCGTACCACACAGTCCTTACCTATTGGGTGGTCTCTCCCCCAGACTGTGAACTTGTGAACAAGGTCTGTGTATCTTTTCTCTGTCTCCACATCCCTAATGCTTATGTCCCAAACAGGGTCTGGTTCATAGATTCTCAGTGCATGAATGCCTCCTTATCTCAGCTCTATTTCTGACAAGCTTTTCTGAGCTTACAAGTAGCTCATTTTGGGGAAGACTTTATTCTCATGACTGTAGTACAGTACTTTTATGACAGTGGTGTGATTCTGAACTGTTCTGTTAAGATTGATCATTATGACATAATTACTATGAACAAGTATTTCACAAATATTGGTGGAAAGGCAAACCCTCCCTTTCCATGTGCTAACATATTTATACAGCCCGTGTTTGCAGGCATGCACACCTGGTAGGATGAAGGACAAATAAAAGCAGCTTCTCCATTACTAAGAAATGTAATTATGCCATTTATTAGACAAAATAAAAACCCAGCCTCCAACCCAAAGCTTTTTGCTGTGTTGGCCAATATAGGAAAGATGAGATTAGGTTAGGCTAGGCATTGTGAGTTGGACTTGATCCTGGACCAATTAGTAACTTTGTACATTTGGCAACTTTCTCACATTTTTAAAAAAAAATCAGAAAACCAGTTTTTAATTTCTAAACTCTGCCATGTATTTCTAGGTACTGATGGTCAGCTGCCACACTTGCACCAGGTTGTTTATGTAACCAGCAAAGAGGGTCTGGCTCAGCAGACCAGGCCAGAGAGGTACCCTGGGGTGGCTCTGTCTTGCTGCTGGTACTGATAATTTCTTTTTTTAAATGTTTTATTGTTGACACTATTACAGATGTCTCCCACTCCCTCTCCCCTTTGCCCACATCCACCCAGCCCTTGCCCCCTTCCTCTGGTCTTCACCACTGTTGTCTGAGTATGGCCGATGCACGTACATTCTTTATCTAATCCCTTCTCTTTATCTACAATGATCTTGCCCTCCAATTCCCAGATCTTGATGCTGGGGTCTCACATCTCTTTTCTGTGCTACCATCGGGGAAAAAAGTGAGCTAGTTTTGGCTTCACTATGTATTGTATATTCAAATCGATTTCTTGTCTTAAAATGAAATGCTTTCTAGAATTAAGCTGCCTGAGATCATCTTTTTATGACTCCTAAGAAGAAAAAAAACTTCTATATATTGGATAATTACCTAAGTGTTCTGAGTGGGAAAAGCTGATAATGGCTTGGAATTTGTTAAACATCTTACCAGGGTTTTTTGAGTATCCCCAGGACAGACAGTGCTCAACAAGGGGAAGGGAAGAAGGTAAGAAATAGGGACCCTAAACTCATAAATCAACAACAATACAGTGCAACAATACACTCAATTGTCACAGGGATTATTGTGGTGAAGTGTCAGATGATCAGCACTGAATGTATCAAAAATTGAGAGAAAGGAGCATCCTGTGTCTGTGAGTCCTAAAGAATTGGTAATCTGACTGAGAGGTGGCTGGGACAATATTCCATCTTAGGGCAATGACCTTAGAAAAGGACAGAGCAAAATGCACATGGAAGAATGACTAGGTCCATGTGAAGGCAGAGAAGGTATGTACCTAAGAGGAGGAGGAAATAAACTTGGAATGAAATGCTGGGGCCAGGCAGTATTGGACTCTGAGTGCCATGCTAAGGTGTTTGATTCTAAACCAAAACATATTTTCAAAACTTAAAAAGGGTAGAACAAATTTTATTGAGAGAACACTGAAAGCCAAGATAAATGAGAAAAGTTAGTAAGGGAAAGTTAGATTATTTGAGACATGGACATCAGACCTTCTTCAATGTCAGCTGGTCCAAATGCCTTCTTTCACAGAGGGGGAAATTTAAGCTAAAACAAAATAAAAAACTGCCCACACTTATTAAGATAGTAAATGGCAAAGCCAGAGCTAGAAACTAGTGTGGTGCTCGTTTCACACCCCCCTTAATAAATTCAAATCTCCAGACTTAGACAAATCACGTCCCAGGTTGCTCAAAGAACTCCCAGAACCGTCGTCAATAATCTCTGAAAAAGCATGGAGAATAGAAGAACTGTTGACGAGAGAAGAACAAAGTTGTCCCTATTCTCATAAAGGGGCAAAAGGGCATATTACAAAAACTATAAGCCAGTCAGCATGACAATTATTCCTGGCAGAATTCTAGAACAGAATTTTAAAAAGCTATTTACTCCACAAACATTATTATAATAATAGAAACGAAGGGGGAAATAACCCACAATTTCACCACTTTAACCCATCAATTGAACAGATTATTAAGTAGACTCTTTGTCAGTCTTTAGAAAAGCAAAGATCACTCAGAGCCAACCCAAAATCTCAGAAAACAAAACATGTCTTCATTTATTCTTTTTTTTTTGATAGGGATAGTAGACTGGTAAAAAGAAAAGGCATCGAATCCATACGTGCTTTCAGCATGGCTTTTGATAAGATCTGTCATAATCACCTTATAGACAAGACGTGAACTGGCTGATAGCCAGTGGGTACAACCATGGCTGAGGTGAGAGCTATGCCTACAAAGTGCTGATTATTGAATATATCAGTTTGAAGAAAAACTATGATGGTGAGCTGTGGAGACCTCTTTTAAACTCCCTTGGCAGTATTTTCATCTGTGTCTTAAAGGAGATGCTTATCAGATTTTCATCTGACATGGAGAAAGAAGGATAGCCAAGACGAAGGATATCATTACTACTAATAATGACAAATACTGAGTCCTTGCTATGTGCCATGGATTGTGTTAAATATACTTTTTCTACAAAACTATCCCATGTAAACTGTAATTGCTTATAAGGCAGGTAGTAATATTATCTCTACTTTAGAGGTGAGGAAACTGATGTTTTACAAGACTGAGTAATTTGCTCAAGATGACACAGCTCATGAGTGGAGAAACAAAATTCCGAATTCAGGGATGTTGAGCACCAGGGCATGAGCTAAACGATTCTAAGTAATTTTGACAGACCACAGCTATGAGCTTAAATCCACATGATATCATAGGGCTTAACACGCACATTTTAATTCTAAAAATCAATTACATATACAAGGACTGGGCACATCTGACCTACCACATTCACATGAATGACCTGGGAGTTTTAGTTGACCTAAAGACTTCAGGGAAGAAACACGAGAGTTCATCAAATTTTGGCTTGATTAATAGACCCATAGAATTTAAATCAAAATAACTAACAGTCTGGTAATGTGATCAGAACACATTTTGAATAAATCAGAGAATGTTAACCAAGATAGATCCAGACACCATGTTACATGAAAAATAGATGAAGGGCCCTGGCTGGTGTAGCTCAGTGGATTGAGTGCGGGCTGTGAACCGGGCATCGCAGGTTCGATTCCCAGTCAGGGCACATGCCTAGGTTGCAGGCCATGGCCCCCAGCAACCGCACACTGATGTTTCTCTCTCTCCTTCCCTTCCCTCTCTAAAAATAAATAAATAAATAAATAAAAAAGAAAAATAGATGAAGGGCCGAATGCTATTTTAGGCTGAGAGAGCCTAAACCATCACATGTTTAAGGAACAGTCATATTAAAAAAAAATGCTTGTATTCTGTATTCTTCCTCTAAAAGGAAGAATGGGGATACATGAGTGGAAGTTATAAAGAACCACACTTGGGCTCAACATAAGGAAGAACTTTCTATTAGAACTGTCTGAGTGGTCAGTTTGGTGTTGCCACAAGGGTTTAAACAGCCTAAGCGAGCCCTTCTTAATGTGGAGGAAATCACCATGGGAGCTGGAAGACAGAGGCCACGTATGTTCCTTTCCAAATTCCAAAATCCTAAAACTCAACTTAGACCATAGTTTATCAGAACTTGGTTAGTGGTTATAGTTCAAATAGTAAATTATTCATCAAATGATATCAAATAATCCTCAAAAAGATCTACATATGTTAAAACAATATGGCTTGTCAGGATGCAGGGGAGTTCATACTTTAATTCCTAATTTAATTTGAAGTTACCTGAATTCATATCTGCATGACCTAACTGGCAAAGACCCACCTATATCAGAGTAAGAATCTAAAACTTATCACCTTTGATTATAGTACACAATGAAATTTGCTACTAATTTCTGTCTTTTGACACTACATAGCTAAGAGATTTATAGTTCCTTATAAATACCTTTACTCTTAAGTGTATATTATACAGCTTCCACTCAGTCTTGACCATTTGGTTGATTTAGGGTAAAGGAGTACAATTAGATTGTTGCTAATTGTGAAAGCTATTCTGAAATATGCTTGACAAAAGCAGATCTTTCCTATCCAGAAACAAAGGAATTCTGTAGCTTATTAGACAGTTTGTGCTCACTTTTTTTTTTTTTTCCTAATCATAGCTGTTCTTTCCTATGTGCCAGCACCATCTAGTGATGAAATGAGCACATTTTCCAGCCAAGGAGAAAAACTCAGTTTTGGACAATCTGTAAGGGACCACTGCTTCTTTTTGCATCCCAGAATAATTGGAAGAAACCTTTGAGGGTGGGGGATATTTAATACCTCTGTACAATCCAGGAAGGCCTTTACCAAGATCCTACCCAGATATTTTGAATTTTAGTTTAGTTCCGGGAAAGTATTAATCCAAGAGGCTAGACATTTTCCTAGATTAATCACATTGTCCCAGGACAAATAAAAATCAATTAATTAAATGGGAAGGATCGTGGTGCCTCTTCCTTTCTATCTCCTTTTAGTTTTACTTCTTTTTAGAACTCATGGAAGTTTAAAACATGCAAAGGCAAGTGACTAGACACCGGGGGAAATGCTCAGAAATAGTCTTAGAGAGTGGGGATGACCCTGAAATGAAAGGATGGGATAGGAAAATGCATGAGTACCCTATGGTAGAGGCTAAGAACTTAATTTTGTTCAGAGCAATGGTTTTTGAGAAGTCATTTCTAGGCATATCTTATGCAAATCCATGCTAATAAAGTCAGTCTTAAAATCGTTCCATATTCAATCCACTGGGCTATGAAGAGAAAGATAAATGCATTCCAGTTCCAGTTTGTTAGTAATCCAGATTACTCAGGATTGGGGATAATGTTAAGGATGTTCTATGAAATAAAAATATTTTAAGTATGAGACAAGCATTCCAAAGATTAAATGTAGAGGGAGGAGTTTAAACTGGATGATCACTAACATCCCTTTTCTCCTGTGAGTTTATTATGTGATTTGAGGCCATCCTCAAGATCATTAATGAGCGGCCCCATGTCAGGGCAACCTGCCTGAAGGACCCCAGGGGTTGGGAGAGTAACAGACTCTGTCTCTTTAATTCCACAGGTGAGTCAAGCCAGGTGATCTGGACCAGAAATCTGATCATTCAATATGCTCAGTTGCTTCCTGTCTCTTGCATTCTTTAGCTGGTTTACATATTTACTTTATATTTTTGTCAAGTCTTACATGTGACTCTCTTTTTAGTCCCCTCTAGTAAATGAAAAGTTCCTAAAGGGCAGGGAATGTATCTTTTGCCTCTTGTATCTCTGAGCATCTTGGCAGTGACATGTGAGCCCAGCATCTCATTGTCTCATTATGACACCAAACCCTGGACTATGAGATCTGGTATTGAGCCTGGACATCACTTGATCCCATTATCTCATCTCTTTGTTGTGAAATTGAGGCTCAAAAATGGGATGTGACTTTGTAAATATCACTCAGCTAGCTACCTTGGATCAGCCCTGGGGTCTCCTGACTGTAGTTAATGTTATCATGGAATCTCAAGCTTCTCTTCCATAATGGCAGGGACCACGTGCCTCTCCACCCCACCACCCCCAGCTGGAAGCAGGGGGCCATAAGCCAGAAATTGTTTCAGAGAGCGTGAACACTGCCTTCCCATGTATGTGAACATTGCCGTCTACTCCATGACATATATTATGCTTGTTTTAACATTAAAATGTTAGATTTTTTTCTATTAAGGAAAGTTGGTACTAAATGTATAATGAGATACAGTCATTTATTATCCTTGGCATAATACTGTAAGCCTTGGGGTCAAAACAAAGTTGTAACTTTGGTTGGAGTGCCTGGGGTTTAGAAATGGTGAACATCTTCCTGAGTATGGTTCTGGGACCCTTGAATCTATGTGAAAAAGGAAGGTCAGAAGGAGGGTAAACAAGGTAAGTGAAAGCCAACATTCTACTTAAAAAATAATTTTAATAGCTTTATTTATAATTCACATACCATACAATTCTTCCATTTAAAGCACATAATTCAGTGGCTTTTAATATAAAGGTCCGTGTCTTAAGAGAGCAGGACACAGGGTGTGAGAAGAGCTGGTGACCATGAGGTACAAACAGAGCCTTTTGGAGTAGAAGGAAAGGCGATATTCGGTTTAAAAATTCAATTCATGCTCTGTCCTTGCCCCTAGTCAGACACACACACACACACTGCTCCACTGCTCCCCAGCTCCCCAGCCCAAACTGATCCAAAGCTCCATCCACATTTACTTGGTTCACTGGGCAGAAGCAATAGATCCCACTGATGAACCTGCAGAAAAAAAGTGGTTCTTGAGTTGGTGGGAGAGGGGAGCAAAGGGCCAGGGGAAGGGTCATAGGTGGTAAAGCAGTGAGAAGCACTGCTTAAAAAAAAAAACAAAAATGATTTTATCCTAGGACAGTACTTGAACTCCAATTGTAACTGGATAAGCAGGGCTGATATCAGAAGCAGGTGGGTTGAAACCACATTGAGAGAGGGAACAGTGTAGTGATTAGGAGCACCGGCTCTGAAGCCAGGTTTGGATCTTTGTCCTTTGGTCAAGTAGGGGATAATAAGAGTATCTACTTTATAGGGTTGCTGTGAGAATTATATTTGTTAATGTATACAAAAAGCTTATAACATTGTCAGGCACATACTTAGTGTAAATATTTGCTAATTGTTATATGGGGGTACATCTCTCCTTCTCCCTCTACAAACACACACACTCCCTAGGGTCTTCATACCAGCTGTTTCCTCTGCATGGAATACTTTTTGCCCTGATATCCATTAAGCTTGCTCTGTTACCTCCTCCAGATTTTACCTCAAATGCTACTTGCTCAATGAGGACCATCCTGACTACGCTCAACACATCCCTTACACTGATCTATGTTTTTCTATAGTTCTTATTATCTTGCAGCATCTATACAATGTTTGTTACACTACATTATGTGTTTTCCCCCACTCCCAGCCCAGGGCCTTCCCACCCCCACTACCCAGCATATAGATTCCACAAGGGCAGGAATTTTCCTCCATCTTGTTCACTGACCCACCCTAACAGGCTAGAGACAGTGCCTGGAACATGGAGGGTGCTTGCTCAATATTTGCTGAGTGAATAGAAGAATAATTCATACTAGATAATCTGCTGTAATTTCTCAAGCTCCCTGGATGTGCTCACAAGGAACAGGTAATGACTTGGAATGTCTGGAATGACCTAAGTGCAAACAGTACCCAACCAGCTGCTCTTTCCACCACCTTAGGCTTTTACTTGCCTCCCTCTCTCTTCATTTGAAAATGATTTCTTATGGAAGTGTTTACCTGCTTTTTGCCTTTAGCCTCATAGCTTCTAGCACTCTTTCCCAAGTCAGTTCTATTGTGCTTTTCCAGATCATTCCTATTAAGTTCCGTTTTACAATGCGATGACCAAAACCCTTATGTGGCATTCCTAGAAGGAAAGCTTCAGCTAGGAATGTCACAGCTCCAGAGCCTTTTCAGAATTCTCCCTCCTCTAATTAGGATGGCCACACATCTCAGCTGCTGCTTTTGACTGCTGTTGTGAGCTGCATGTTGATGCCCATCATTGTGCCGAGATAATTTCCTTGAGCAGCGAAAACTAATAATCAGTGGTATTTTCAATAGAGCCTTTCCATTTAGTGTGGGTGTATTATTCAGCACTTCTTTTTTTTTTTTTTGGTTGAATTTAGTTTCTTGTCATGTTTCCTAATTAGGAAGATTTACAGGATTCATTTTGATTTTTTGAAAAATTTCTACCCAGGAATGCTTATCTCGGCTTCAGCAAGTGTTTCATCTGCTGATTTCACCTCTTTAATTCCTGCTGGGTTGTTCACATGTCAGACCTCAGCAGCAGGGCTGATTCTGAGGCTGCCTCACTGCTGGCTCTGTTTCAGACTGAGGCTGGGTCTTTATATTCAAGGCTGATGGGCACAAATGAAGCTCTTTCCTCCCTTGCTCCTGTACCCCTTCTCTCCTTTTGCACCTTCTGCTAGTCTCCTGCTCCCCCTTTATGTCAAATCCAGCCTGTCTTCCATATGCATTCCTAGTGCTCCATTTCTGGCTGTAAATGTGGCCTTTAAAAATTAAAACAATTACGAACATAACATTGAAATAATATGTGCTATATCCTGCATCTCACCACTTACTTGGTTCTCTTTTCTCCTTCTATTGTCTTTATAGGAGTCTGATTCCCAACCTTCCAAATCCACTTTGCTGCTCAACTACCTGCTTTCTGATTATGTTCATGCTTTCCAGGGATAGTTCTCCACTGCTCGTCTTCTCTCTCCTTTCCCCTGGGGCATTTCCTCCCACCCCTCCTGGCATTCAAAGATTTAATGAACTTCACCAGGTGAGAGTGGGGTTGTAGTCACCCAGGCTCCTAGGACTGGGCTTAGCAGGGTTTCAGACATTTCCTTCCAGAACACACACAGGAAACACGAGAGATAAAGTAAAGCGTCTTCCATTTGTTTGGTCTTCCCGAGAAAACTAGTGAGACTGTGGTCAGTATGCATACTTTCTGCTCTGTGGCATATTGCCCAGAACTATAATGCAGGGGGAAGCCTTCCCAGTGCCAGGCTATGTAATAGGCAACATTTCAGGCATTGCATGCAGAGAATAACCTATTGAAAGCCACAGAGGCTGAGCTCCAATGATTGAGCCCACCCTTGAGGAAGGTATGAGAGTGCTAAGAAGATATTTTCTATAAGGATATTTATAAGTCCCAGATCCATTACATTTCCTCAGCAAAGTTAAGAGGTGGATTATACTTAATACAAACCCAAATACATAAGCCCCGGGTCATTCAGATGAGGATGAGTAATATTGGCCTGCTAACTCGGGTAAACCTGAGAGTCCACTCCCAGTCTACATGGGTCCACAGGATTTGGCCACTTGTTGGCCTATGAGAATACAATGTCTAAAAGAAACTGGAGATCCATATTGTTTAATGTGAAATTTCATGCTTTAAAAAACATTTTTAAATACTCTGTGTGTACTAAATCTCCTTAGCTATCAGTTTGCGACCCCAGGCCTAAATGATCAGTAAGGTCCATTTCCATACTTGCTCTCTAAGTGGTTTTAAATCAAGAACAATAAGAAAAAAATTATCTAAAATTTGCTCATCTGTTTTCAGTTTATGAAATATGTTTCCTCCATATTACTTTGGGATACACCAGTATATTCTGAAAAGTTGTTCTCCCTACCCCATTCTCTGACCACCAGCTCAGGCAACCCGGAGTCTTCTGGGAAATGAAGTATAGGCCTGACCACAAAAGGTTGAGGACCTGGTCCCAATCTTTCCAGTTAAACTTACTTTGTAAAATTCCACTCCACCTTTGACGAAGAGCTAACTCCTAAATTACTTAAACTGTTACTGTTCACTTAACAAAACTTGCTAAAGACAATCACAAAAAGCACCATTAACAATAGGCCACTTTAATTACTTATGAATAAATTTTAATCCTAAATAAAAGACTAACAAATTGAACCCAGGAGTGTGGTCAAAGACTAATGAATACATGACGGAGAGCTTATTTCAAGACTGTAAGGATGGGTTGAACATTTGGAAATCTACTAGTATATATTTCATTACATTAATAAGTCAAGAGTAAAAAATAAATACAGTAATAAAGTTTATGAAAAAGTTGATTAAATTTAACATCCTTTACTAATTAAAAGCTAATAATAAACTAGGGATGGTGTATAAACTAGGAATTCTTTAAAGGTGCATTTAAAGAATATCTAGCACCAACAAGGGGCAAATGTTTGTCTTACTGCATTAAAGACTGAATGCCCATTATCTTATCCTGCATTCTTCAAAAATTTTTGGAGGTTTTGGCCAATGCAACAGGAAGATAGAAAACTGAATTCTTTGTAGGTGATGTGATTATTGACATAAAATTCAGAAACATCAGCTGACAAACTACTAGGACTAATACAAAATTTTCACAGTATAGTAGGATACAAGATTACACAAAAATCAATAGTTTTCCCTATTCACAATAACAAAAAAAAACCCTATAAAATATCTAGGAACAAACTTCACAAGAATTGTGCAAGTCTACATAAAAGTTTTTTTGTGTTATTTAACACATAAAAGACCTAAGCACATCAAGACATGTGTTCCTGAATAAGAGGACTCATGATTTTGAAAAATTGAAAATAGCATTAGGAGACTTGCTTTATGAGAAAACAAATATATTACCAACTTATAATAAGTGTAGCATAGCACAGGAATTAGCAGTGAGCTAATAAAATAGATGAGAATGTTCAGAAACAGACACACACAAATTTAGTTTTTGATTGACGGTGGCACTTTAAAGTGGGGAAAGAATAGATTATTTAAGAAGTGTTATTGGGGTGACTGGTTAATATTTGGCAAAAAGTAGATAAAAAAGTAAAATGAAGATCCCTACCTCAATTCATTTATAAGAATAAATTAGAGATTGAAAATATACATAATATGATATTTTTTTAGTGTAGTTTGGCAATATGTATCGAAGTTTGAAATTTCTTATTGAACAGTTCCATTTCTTAGAATTTATTCCAAGGAGGTAAATGGACAAATGTACAGAAGCGTTAGTACAAAAATGTTTACTGTTGTATTTTTATGAAATAGTAGGAAATTAAAAACCACTTAAATGTCTGTCATGATGGATTATTTCAAATGTGTGCATGTAACATACAAACTATGGAATGATGTGAGTCTTTAAAATGATGACTTTACAATGAAGAAATACATTTATGTGTATCAGAATGAAGACTATCCGCACCATATTGTGAAAATAATGTCGTGTTTTAAGTCTGCAGGTGCTCTTTGATTTTTTTAATGTGTGAAGGTATATAAAAGCCCAGGAGGATCTATAGCAAACTGTTTCTTTTGCATTTCCAAAGGGTAGATTCTATTTTTTGCCTAGAAGATTCATCCCTTCTCTTAGCTCTTTTACCCAGGTAACTTCAGTAGGAGTACATCCTTATACTTCTTATGGGGAGGAGAGGATGGGAGCAGACACCTCTCCTACTTAAGCAGGATCTCTTAGAACCTTGTACTTGACATGTTCCCTATACACCATGCTGCACCTTTTTATTTATCTGTATTACTTTTTTCTTTAGACTCTAAGATCCATGATGGCATGAACTGCATTTGGGTCAATCTGGTCCTCTGGAGAGTCTAGCAGTGCCTGGCAAACAATTGCCACTACTTGAGTTCTTGCTGTATGCTAAATACCGTGCTAGGTACTTTAAACGATGCCACTACACTCTTAGGTACCTACTGAAGATGTTATTATCTGCATTCTGAAGCTTAGGAAACTGCCAGTTAGATTGTGAAGCTTGTCCCAACGTCACTGGTTGTACTGGGATCAATTCCCAGGCCTTACAGTGACCAACAACTATCGAAAGAAATACAACCAAATCGAAAGAAATACAACCAACCGTGGCTTGAAGATCATTTGATGGGGATGTTCCATTGAGCATTTAACACTAAAACTGGGATTGGACTAGAAGCCCTTTAAACTCTATTACAACCCAGATACTCACAAGCTCCTCCCATTACGACCCGCCAGCAGAGCCCGGAAGGGAGTAGCAAGGGAGGGACGAGCTTCCGGGGGGGGCGGGGCGGGGCCAGAGCTTTGGGCGGAAGTCGGGAGGTTCGGTAGTCCAAAGACGCTGGCTTGTGACAGGGCGGGGAGAAGGAAGGCCTGCGTGAAGGTTGCCTCTCCATCCCTTCGTTCCCGGGCACCCTAGGAAAAAACCAACCCCTCGGTCCCGCGGCTAGCCCCTTCCACCAGGCTCTCCTCCGCTCAATCTCGCCACCGTTATGTGGGAAGCAAATCCGGTGAGTAGTGGGGCGGGACGGGGCGGACCCAATGGGCGGGGTGGTGGGAGGGGGTTCCCAGGAACTGCTCCCCATCATCTACTTCGGGCTGGGTGTTGAGTTCCGGGCTCGAAGATCCCAGCCCTTGCGGCTTTCCACTCCTGCCCATTTGAGTGGTGTAGATGGCCCGGTGGGTTCTCCGACGTTGTATTGCTTTCCTATTAGTTACTTATTTTACTGGCTGTGGTTTCTCCGCCTCCCTTCACCTTCGTAAACTTTGTATTTGCTTTCAACTGGAACTTAGGACCTGTTACTCTTTGCCTTAAATGTACGTGCCAGTCCCACCCATCTAAAGCTAGGGGATTCGACCCCCGGGTCTTTAATGGGTCTAGAAGGAACCGTCACTACTTCCCTTCTAGGTGGACAGTCATTTAAAACTTGGGGGAACCGAGTGTATGTTCTAAGTCTCTGGATAGTGAAGTTCTTAGATGTTTCTTTTTCAGTGGACAGAACTGGTGACCTGGAACGTTTCAACTGCAAGTTTTGTCTCCCTCCTTGTTTGATTCCAGCGTATGCATTATGCCTCCATGTATTTTTGTCTGCTTCGCTTTTATACATTTGTTTAATGTACAACCTCAAAGAGTGCAATCTGTTTGCCAAGAATAATCCCTCAATCTCTTGTCAGAGTTGAAATCACTTAGTAACATGGCAAATGTACACTATGCTGACTGGAAAAATGGCAGAGTCACATTTCAGCAAATTGTTGGACTAAATATATGAAACTACCCTATAGGCAGAGATATCTGTCTAAATTTACTCTATAACCCTGTTTCTATAATTGCAAAAACTTCTTTGGTGTAATTAATATTTTTCTTCCATTTCTGGAATATATTTCCTGATAAATTACAGAGATTATTGGTTAATTTGTTTATTTTTAAAGTATTTATCCAGCAGAAACTGTTAGTATGTATTTGTTGGTTGCACAGTGTGGTTCCATCCCAGTTCATCATGTAACAGTGGTCATCTGAGATATTTTTTTCTTTTTTTTGGTTTATATATACAGTCCTCTAGTATCAGGTTACATCAGAGGAAAGTAGTTGCTGGTATTTGATTTTAGCAAAAACACTTTAAAATAGGAGAAAGTGCTCTCTGCATATATATTAAGTTTCACTGTCGTCAACAACCTTCATTTTGTACTGTCTGTGTGTGTATGTGTTCAGTTTGTGTTGGCAGTCTCCTTTGTCTTGATTTCTCTGTAACAAACCTTTTAGTCACCCAAGTACATGTCTTGCTCAAAGTCACATGTGACTTCACTATGCCCTAAGCTCCATATGAGCAAGGATTTTTGTCTGTTTTGTTTACTGTGGTATTCTCAGTTTAGAGAACAGAGCCTGGCACACTTAATAGGCACTCAGAAAATATTGGTTGAATTAACAAAGGTGACTGTACCGAAGAGAGGCCTTTGGTCTCACTGTTTATTCTCCATCCTCCATCACATATACATCAGCATTTGCTATTGGATCATTTGTATGTTTGTGAGGATTATAAAAGCATTAATGAATGTCTCATATATTTGGTTTGTTATATCATCTCTCTTCTTTGTAAGAAATGCTGTTTTCTCTGTTATCACCCTAATGATTTTGCTTGATTTCAGTAGACTGACTTTTATTAAAAGTAGTGAGCCTTCTGCATAGAATCCCTCTTCTTTTAACCCTTATATCACTCTAATGTGCCTTAAGGCTACTAGCTTTGCATACTACTGGTATTGTTTGTTTTCTTATAACCATATGAATATTGACAACAAAGTTTAATTTTTAAAAATACAGACAACGTTCTGCATGTGGATTTCTCTTGTAATTTATTAGTTTCTTTTAATAGAAGAGGTATCTGGATAGTCTGTTCAGATGCACTCATGGAATGAAAATTAATTTTAATGTTACCCTAAGCCAAACAGTTGGGAAGGTTTTTTAAAAAGCACAATGATCTTAAAAGATAAATGCAGGTGACTTTTGCTTTACTCATCAATTTAAATCACTGTTTATCATTTCTTTCCATTGAACAAGAGAATAAATTCTGTGTGAAGGAAAGTCATTTGTAAACTGCCTTAATGGACACTTCTGCCTAGTTTCTTCCTGTACTGTTTTGTTAGCATCCTTAGTGTGCCACCTGTGATCTGCAAAGATACCTCCTATTGCAAATATACCTTCTGTGTAATAGTGTGTTCCCCTCACAAGTGCTTTGAGGAAATGTTACACTG
The DNA here is from genome assembly GCA_004024845.1 of Tonatia bakeri. Lineage (NCBI taxonomy): Eukaryota > Metazoa > Chordata > Mammalia > Chiroptera > Phyllostomidae > Tonatia > Tonatia bakeri. The sequence continues at coordinate 29,140 of PVIA01007529.1, forward strand.
GGTTATGTGTAGTTTCACTATAAACATCTTTGCCTCAAGCATTTTTGTTACGAGCATTTTCACAACAAACATTTTCACCACACAGCTCATTGGCAGTAAGACGATTTCACCATAGAAGGTAAAATAATTAGTTGACAGTTTGGTTTCATTTCTTCAAAATAATTACTTGACAGTTAGGTTTCATTTCTTCATGATGAATCAACCAACAAGGTATTTAAGCTAGTTGTCAGTTTGGTTTCATTTCTCCATTGGCAAAGTTCTTGCAGTACTCCCATTTTTATATTATATAAATCTTAGCTGGATTGCATGCTATACTAGAAAATAATAACATATCAGTATTTGCATATTTTTTTTGGTGAATATAACAGATCCCATCAAAGCTACCCATCAAAACCAAGTTTACCCAGCTGTGGCAAACATGACAGAGGCAGCTACTAATTCACAACAGTCTTTGAGAACATTATTTATTCTTTAGTTGGAAACTGATACCTCTCTTAATGAAGGAAGAAACTTTAGTGAAAAAAGATAAGTGCAATTCTGAATGAAGAGACAAATTAACAAGCAAAAAAATGTACTTGAACAAAACACTTGGAAGACAATATATTTTCATTTTTTGCAATAGTGTTTTTAATTTTATTACTTTTTCATGTTTCATTATGTTCTTAATGTCTCCGTTTTAGTTTTTGTTCTTTTATCTTTGATGGTGAATTTCCTTATGGTTAATTAGTTGTGCAGTGAAAATGCTGTGGCAAAGGTGATCACAATGAAAACTACCAGACGTGTGTACAGTGACCCTGACCATAGCAATATTCAGAGGCAGTTGCCCCTTCACGTGGAAAGTCTCCTGACATGGTTTAAATGTGAAAGATTACCACTGAGCTTCTAGCATTTCCTTGGGGTGGGGAAGACCCAGAATGAGATAACCCAGGAGCTACAAAAACTTTATTTAAATACACAGTTCCATTTTATTTTTCAAGAAAGTCATGAGGTCAGTGATGATTCTACTGAAGCCTATTCCTGACCTGACACCTTGAGGTAAGCATAATGTCCCTGCCAAGGCAGACCAGATTGGCAGAAGCAACAGACACACTCACTTCTGTGAGAGCTCTGGGCAGTTCTTCATCCACCTGGGGGAGGTAGCTCTTTACTAATGTCCTCCAGTTTAGGAAATTTGCAACGTTTGTAGAAAAGGGTTGGAAGGGTTGGCGTTGTTGCCTTGACTCTGTATAGCCTGACTTTAACCTGCCTTTCTCTATCTCTTTGTGATTGTCTTATCCCTGTTTACTGGGAGTGGAATAAGTAGATTAGTATTACATATGAGGGAGTTTCAGCTTCTGTCACACTGATGAGCAAAAATGAAAAATGAGCCCTAGCTGATACCAGCTCAGGTATCATACGGCTCAGTTGGTTGGAGCATTGTCCCATAACCCAATAGGTCAGGGGCTGGATTCCCAGTAAGGGCACATGACTGGGTTGTGGGTTCGGTTCCCTGTCAGGGGGTTTTCAGGAAGCACCTGATCATCAGTGTTCCTGTCACATCGATGTTTCTCTCTGTCTGTCTGTCTGTGTCTGCCTCTATCTGTCTTTCTGTCTCTCTCCTTTTTTGGAATCAATCGATATGCCCTCAGGTGAGGATTACAAAAAGAGAGAGAATGAAAAATTATAAACATCTGTTCAAGATTACAAACCATATATTACAATAGTAAGGCTTTTATACAAAGTGGTAAGCCCTTCTAAAATTCCTTTATACTTATTAATTCATACTGTTAGAACAATCTGATAGGTTAGCTAAGGGAAGGGGAAATGATTTTCCTAAGACCACTCAGGTAAGTAAGCAACAGAATTTGATTAGTCCCCATGTCCCCTTTCACCCCATTTCATTGCTTAGTGGTAGCAGGGATGACAGTTGTATGCTTGTGTCATGCTTTACCTGCTGAGCCACCTTTTTCTCTGTTATTTTATCTTCACACCTGCTTCCAAACTCCCTTGAAACTATGATTCTTTCTCCTTTTTTGTCAAACTTCTTGAAAGAATAGTCATGTATATTTTTTATCATTCTTTACTCATACCTCAGCTCCAGCCTCACTTCTGCCCCTAACCCTTACTTGCTAGGAGGTTACCAGGAACCTTCGAATGACCACATACAGTGGCAGCCTTTATGTCTTCAATCTCTTCTGTCTTTCTGTAGCATTAATGCTTTTAGGGGTGTTTGTCATCACTCTTTTTTGGTTTTCCTGAGACTACACCTTTAATTTTTTCTTTCTGTAATTTATCATTGGATCATAATCGTGACTACACATGCCTAATGTGCATCTGTAGTCCTGACCCCTTTCTTGAGCTGGGTGGTGGACAATTCTACTGGCTGTCCCTTGTATGTGTCTAAACCAGACTCAGTCATTGATTTATTATTTTACTCAGTCAACAAATATTTAGTAAAGTAGCTACTACATATAAAACACCATTCTGGACACTAGGGAGGGGTTTATAAATATAGATCAAATCAGAGCCTAACCTCAGGGATCTTGTAATGTATGTTGTGGGTACAGAGTGATTCCAGAGGGTACCTGGGGTACTAGGAAGGTTTATTGAAGTACGTTACATTTGAGGTAGGAGTTAAGTTGTAGAAGTAGACTTATGGGAAGGTAAAAATGACCAAAGCCCACATAAATGAAAGAATGGCAAGCATAGTTTGGACAAAGTAAAGTGAAGTGGAGAGAATGCATATATGATGAGCCGTAAGAGACTGTTCTGCATGGCGTGCGCCCAGCTCCCACTCAGAGATGCACAGGACCCACATGGATAGGTTCTCCCTTGGGGAATCAGGCCTACAATGTGCCTAGGCTGCTTTGAGTCTTGGTCTTGCTAAAAAACTCCCTCACCCTGAATGGAGTACATTTACTGCAAAGCAACTTCCTAAAATCCATGCTGAACCTTCCAAGGATGAGCGTAACCAGTTCAACCACTTTTGCCTTTTCATTGGCAAATATCCCTCTTCTGTGATGTGATTAGCATCATTGGCTCCTTTGTTTTCTGTAAAAGGTAACCACCTAAAGCGAACCTGTGTATAGTAAATGAGGACCATCATGTAATGTGCTGAGAAACCCAAAAAAGGCTGGTCACAGCAAAGGCCAAGGCTTTTGCTCCCCTAGAGAGAAAAGCCACGCTGTCCCTTTTCCTCCACTGGACTCGGTAGTCTGTATGAATGTCTCATTTCACCATAATGACATGGACACCAGGATTGGCATGGCAGGTACAGCAGAAGGCCAGGGAAATAAGTCTAACAATTTTTGGTTATCAGGAACACAGTTTGGAACAAGGCTGGAGGCCCATGTTTGTAATAGGGGTTTGAAGGATGGAGTGAGACAATATGTTCAGTGTGACCCACCTGGCCTAAAATGCTCAAGCGGAATACTGAGGTATTGGGCTTATGCCATTCTCCCTGTCAGAGTTAGGCCTGCTTTTGAAATTATGTCTGATGGCACTTGTTTATTTATTGAGCACCTGCTATATGCCAGTCAATTCTAAGTTCCAGGGTTTACAGTGGTGAACAGAACAGACTAGACCCCAGCACTCATGAATTTGCTGTCTGGTGCAGGGAGTCAGACATTGAGCCAATAATTACACAAATAACATTTAACTTGAATTGTAGTGAAAGTTCTAAAAGAAAAAGTATACCATGGCAATGTATAACGGGAGGAGCTAGGATAGTACGAGGCTGGGAGATCAGGCAAAGCCACTTTTACAGAGATCTGAAGGATAAACAAGAGTTAGTCAGGTAAAGGTTGGATGGGAGGTGAGGGGGACTTTCTTTTAAAAGATTTTGTTTACTTTTAGAGAAAGGCAGGGAGGGAGAAAGAGAGGGAGAGAAACATCAATTGTGCTTGCCTTTTGCATGCCCCCTATTGGGGACCTGGCTGGTAACCCAGGCATGTGCCTTAGACTGGGAATTCTCAGGCCAGCACTGAATCCACTGAGCCACACCAGCCAGGGTGAGGGGTATTCTGACAGCAGAAATAGTGTGAGCAAAGACCCTGAGGCAGAAAGCATCTTGGTGTTTGAGGAACAGAGAGAAACTGTATATGCCTGGGACATAGTGAACCAGAAGATGGCACTAGTAGGTTGGTAGGAACTAGGCCATGCCTGGCTTTGTGGCATATGTTTAGGATTTTGAACCTTATTGTTAGAGGAATTGGAAGCCATTGAAGGATTTTAAATAGGAAGTGACATGAACATATTGGTGTTTTTAAAAAGATCATTCTGGCTCTGTGTGGAAAATGAGTTATGTATTAGACAAGAGTGTGATGGGCAGAATAATGGCCTCCTTATCCCTGTCCTAAGCCCTGGAAACTGGGAATGTGTTAGGTTACATAGCAAAGGAGAATTAAGATTGCTAACTAACTGACCTTATGATAGAGTGGTTATTTTGGATTGTCTAGACAGGCCCAATGTAATCATAAGGGTTCTTAAAAAGTGGAAGATGGAGGTTTAGGGAGTGAGTCAGATGTAACTATGGGAGAATAGTCAAAAGAGACACAAGGTTGCTGGTTTGGAGATGAAGTAAGGGGGCCACAAGGTAAGAAATGTGGGTAGCTTTTAGGAACTGGAAAATCCAAGGAAGTATATTCCCCTGTACAGCCTCCATAGGGTAATCAAGTCCCCCTTGATGTTGGCCCAGTGAGTCCCCTATCAGACTTCTGCAGGAATGTAAAGTAATAAATTTGTGTTGCTTACGTTTGTGCTAATTTGTTCCAGCAGTAATTGAACACTTTACACAGGTGCATCAGAAAGGCTGTTGGAAGACCACATAAGAAGCTGTGGTGTAGTCCAGAGTGGAGATGAAGGTGACAAAATGGATCAATTCAGACTGTGCTTTGAGTGGTGAATGTTAGGTTTCTGGCACAGGCAGCCAGGAAGGAAATGTTTTCACTGAGATGGGAGGATTAGAAAAGGGGGAGAGATGGTGAAGATGAAGGGTTTGAAGCCTTTTATAGGTTTAATGTGTCTCTGAGGCAGTCAAGTAATAAAGTCAAAGAGGCAATTGGATAGGTGAGTCTGGAGCTCAGAGAAGGCTAGGGTAGAAATTGCAATTTAGGTCTCAGTTTATATAGATGGATTTTAAAATCATAAGAGTAAATGAGACCCCTAGGACAGTGTTTCTCAAACTTTCAACACCCATTCAAACCAATAATTTTAAACAATAAAGCAGTATTTTAAAAATCAGTGATGTTTATATTATCACTGAAAACTATGGTATTTTTTGCAGCCTCTTACAAAGCAAACAACTAGCTTGAGATATAGGTTAGACCCAGCACTTTGATTTTTTTAACCTAGTATTTCTACTAAATTAAGAAACCTTGTGCTTTAATTATAGATTTTCAAGATTTTAATTATAGATTTCAAGAACAAAGAAAGTTTAGGGAGCTACGGGACAACATGAAACATAATAATAACTATCATAGAGATACCAAAAGGAAAAGAGGAACAAGGAATGAAAAAGAAAACCTGTTTGAAAAAATAATGACAGAAAACTTCCCGAATGTGATGAGAGAAAAAGTCATGCAGGTCAAGGGAACACAGAGGGTCCCAATCAAGATGAACTCAAAGAGGCCCATTCCAAGACTCATCATAGTTGAAATGGCAACATTTATAGAGAGAATCTTAAAGGCAGCAAGGGAAAAACAAATAGTAACATACAAGGGAGCTCCAATAAGGCTAGCAGCTGACTTCTCAGCAGAAACACTACAAGCCAGAAGGGAATGGCAAGAAATATTCAAAGTAAGGATAAGCAGGGGACTGCAACCAAGATTACTGTACCCAGTAAGGCTGGTAACTGGTATTTGCTGGCTGTCAGATGTTATGGAATATACCATATTTCTCAAGACTCAGAAATTAGGGGAAGATTTCTCCCTGAAGACTATTCCTAGTGCTCTATCAGTTGCCAAATAGACACACTTATAATATTAAGTAACTATAGGGATAAAGGTTTCAGCCAGCCTGAATGTTTGGAAGATAGGAATATAGGTATCATTGATCATTCTTAGATTATTTTAGTCTCTGGAAAGTATCTCTTCCTGCTTTGTTGTAACATGTGGGTATATTCTGTATATATCCATAATAATAAAATCAGTCTACTCTGATGAGTAAAGAAAACCATCAGATTCTGGAAAGGAATCATACTCTAGCAGTTGAGCCATTTGCTGCAGCTTAGTTTGGTGACTTAAAAAAATCTGATGTCTTATCATCAGCATAAAAAATTGGGGTGTTTGGGGATATACAAGATGGCGACAGAGTAGCTTGCATCTCTGTCCACTTGTTCCCAAACACAGACAGGACTAGCAGTTAAAACACAGAGCACAGAGTGAGAGCATCTGAGTTAGCTCTTAGCTCTTATGCCGCTGAGAATGTGGGGAGTGTGAAGCAGTGGGCAAGAACCAGCCTGCCTCCAGGGCACCTGGGAGTCAGAAGCCTGGGCTTTGTAAGTGAGCCGGCTCCCTAGCCCAGCCCAGTGCTTCTGGCTGCACAGAGTTGGGGCAGTGGCTGAAGGGCTTAGTAGCTGTAAGCTAGCAGAGAGGAGAGAGAGGGCATGGGAGGTGTGGGCCCAGAAACTGTGCTGGAGGAGCAGGCCTGCCCGAGGCTGAAGAGCTCTGAAGGGGGCAGGGTCTCTTCCACCACTCTGTGTTATATAGCTACAGCGTTTCCCAATGCCATCTAGGAAAGATCTCTCTCCTAGAGAGAGGCTTTATCTAAAACTGGCTGAGGCTCTGAAAGGCAGTGGCCAGCCCTGACTGTGATAGACTGTGATTTTTGGGAAGGGACATTATGTGCAGAACAGGTCCCCCAGGGACCGGTGCTATAGCATTGAGACCACACAGAAACTCCTTTAAAAGGGGAGCTGAGGCATGACCCGGACTCAGTGGGGACCTGGGGCTCCCAGGTCTTTGTGATGGCAAAGTGACTTTCCTAAGCAAAAAATTCAGAGGGGTAGAGTGCAGTGAAGGAATAGTAGGACTTGAGCAGGGGGCTAAGCATGGCTTGTGAGCAGGGAGCTCTCCAGAGTGGAGAATATCAGCAGAACCTCTTATGAGAGACAGCAGGATCAGGACTGGAACCTATGAGCTGAATGCCTGAGATTTGCTGCAGCCAGCCAAATCCCCTCACAGACAGGCAAGCCCAACCCCCACCTTTGGGAATATAGGCCATGTAGAGCAGCAAGTCCAGGCTCAGGAGTATCCTGCTGTGTACATCCTGCAGGGGAAAGAAGAAAAAGCTCTGCCAGACACTGCGAGCTACACAGTTGCTCCAGGCTTGACCTACTAAACCCAGCAGAGAAGAGAGAATAGAGTCAGGTGCAACCAGGTGCTTTCTTCTCTCCTGCATACCTTCTTAACATTCATTTCATAGCCTTCAAGTTTGGGCCTAATATGTCACCAGGTTTTATATTATGGTTTATTGCAAACCCCATATTTTGTTCTTCCCTCCTCCTCTTCCATTTTACCTTCTTTCCTCTTCTTAGTTTTGTTTTAAACTCTTATTTTCTCCCTTCCCACAACTTGTTTCTATTCTGCATTTTTACTGTATTTTCCCCAATCCAGCCTCACAAAACCATTTGTAATTGTCATTGGTCATCTCACATTCTTTTTCCCATACTTAAAATATATTCTTTTTCTATTAATATCAATATTTGCTCTCTGGTTGTGGATAATGTGGTTGTTGTTACATTTCTTCAATCTTATTTCTAGGTAGTCACTATTTCTAGATAGTCACTATTTTTCTAGATAGTCACAATTGTATTTCAAATCTAATTTTTCTGTTCCCTTCTTCTCCATTTTGTCTTCTACTTGCCCTTTGTTTTTTTTTTTAAATATTTTTTCACTATTTCAGCCTGGTTTTCATTCCTCACTCAGTATTGCTTCTCCTTCTGTCCTCACAAAATAACTTCTGTTTTCTTTAGACATGACTTAAACTTTTCTTTCTTTCCTTATTCCCTTGTATTCCCATGCCACCTATATAAATCTTCACTCATTTATTGTTGATATATTTATATATATTCTTTTTTATTGTTTTTTCTTTTCTCTCACTAGATATATAAAAATATTTTTTTCACCCTGGCTGGCATAGCTCAGTGGATTGAGCGCGGGCTGCAAACCAGGCATCACAGGTTCGATTCCCAGTCAGGGCACATGCCTAGGTTGCAGGCCATGGCCCCCAGCAACCGCACATTGATGTTTCTCTCTCTCTCTCTCCCTTCCCTCTCTAAAAATAAATAAATAAAATCTTTAAAAATATATATATATTTTTTCATTTCAGTTTAATCCTAATACTACACACTTTCCTTCTCTTACTCCATTCTGCCTTCCCTCCTACCTTATTTATTTACAATGTAAACTTTATTTTCTTTGTCTCTTCACATTATCTCTGTTCCCAACTCTTATCACTGCTCCTCCCTTTTCCTCACAAAATCACTTTTCTTGCAGTTAGTCATCTCCTATTCATGTTTCCTTTCTTATAACGGTCTTAATCTCTTTACACTTTTACTAATATTAGCTCATTTGTTCTTTATAGTGTGGTTGTGGGTGGGGGTTATTTTAGTGGGTGTAGGTTTGTTTCCTGGGTTCTTTAGTTTTGTTCTGGCAGCACTTGTACAACAGCATACAAGACATGGTTGGCAGAGTGACTCTCAGCCAGCTGGAGGGAAGGACACATTAAAGAATGACCCGACAACATCCAAAACCCAGTTACAACCAGAGAGCCCACATAAATGGCATAAAGGGCAGTCCAAGAGCATAAAGCTCAGGAGATCAAGGAGACTGAATCACCGAATCCCACAGGTCTCCTACCACAGAAGGTCATACCATGAATACAGGGAATCAAAGCAGATCAATCTAATATGGAGAAACAAACGAAAGGAATCACCTAAAATGGGGAGGCAAAGAAACAACCCCCCCAATGAAAGGAAAGGAGGAATCTCCAGAAATAAGGCTAAACAAAATTGAGGCAAGCAAACTATCAGACATAGAGTTCAAAATAATGGTTATGACGATGCTCGAGATGCTCAGTGAGAACTACAAAGAATTCCAGGGAAGCTACAAGGAACTTACTGCAAACTACACCAGAATGAAAAAGTATGTAGAAACTGTCAGTAAGAACCAGGAAGAAATGGAAAGCACACTTTCTAAAATGAAGAACACAGTAGACGAAATTAAAAGCGGACTAGGTGAAGCAGAGTATCAAATCAGCAGCCTGGAAGACATGGTAGAAAGAAATTCTGAGACAGAGCAACAAAACAAAAGACTTAAAAAGAACAAAGAAAGGTTTACGGAGCTATGGGACAACATGAAACATAATAATAATGGTATCATAGAGATACCAGAAGGAAAGGAGGAACAAGGAATGAAAAAGAAAACCTGTTTGAAAAAATAATGACAGAAAACTTCCCGAATGTGATGAGAGAAAAAGTCATGCAGGTCAAGGGAACACAGAGGGTCCCAATCAAGATGAACTCAAAGAGGCCCATTCCAAGACACATCATAGTTGAAATGGCAACATTTATAGAGAGAATCTTAAAGGCAGCAAGGGAAAAACAAATAGTAACATACAAGGGAGCTCCAATAAGGCTAGCAGCTGATTTCTCAACAGAAACACTACAAGCCAGAAGGGAATGGCAAGAAATATTCAAAATAAGGATAAGCAGGGGACTGCAACCAAGATTACTGTACCCATCAAGGCTCTCATTTGAACTGGAAAGCAAAATAAGAGGTTTGAAAGACAAAAGAAGACTAAAAGAATATATCTCCACCAAACCAGTATTTCCAGAAATGCTAAGGGACTGCTTTAAGAAAATGAGAATATTAGAGAGTTCTAGCCAAGATGGAGGTGTAGGTAGAAACCCTTCACTTCCTCACACAACCAAAAGGAGGATAACAACCAATCTAAAATCAATAAACCAAAATTGCCAGAAAATCAAAGTACATGGAACTCCAACAATCAAGGAACTAAAGAAAAAAAATCAACCAGGACAACCAGACTGATAAGGCAGACTGCACAGGTGGACTCAGAAAAACTTCTCTGAGGCGGCTGAGGCGGGGAGCTGACTGCCGAATTGGCAGAGCTGTGCAGGAGGGCCTGACTTAAGGGGAATAGTGAGACTCAGAGCCGACTGTGGGCTAAGGCTGGGGTTGTTGCGGAGAGAGGTACTTCCAGTCTGGCATGAGAGTCTGTTGGAAAGTGCGCTAGAGACAAGCAGGCAAGCTGCGTTGTTCCCCCTCTGGCCCCTCCCCCACAGGCAGCGCAGCAAAGAGGGTCGCCCTGCCTGGGTGAATGCCTAAGGCCCCGTCCCCTTACAACCTATCAGCTGCGCCAAGACAAAGAAATATGGCCCAAATGAAAGAACAGAGCAAAACCTCAAAAAGAGAACTAAGCAATGAGGAGATAGACAACCTATCTGATGGAGAATTTAAAGCCCTGGTAATAAAAATGCTACAGAACTGATTGAGCTTGCTAGAAAAATGAAAGAAATGAAAGATACCCAGAATGAAATAAAGCAAAATATTCAGGGAACCAACAGTGACACGAAGGAAACCAGGATTCAAAGCAAGGATTTGGAACAAAAGGAAGAAATAAACATCCAACTGGATCAGAACGAAGAAACAAGAATCTAAAAAAAATGAAGAGAGGCTGAGGATTCTCTGAGACAACCTGAAATGTTCCAATACCCAAATTATAGTGGTGCAACAAGGAGAAGAACAGCAGCAAGAAATTGAAAACTTTCTTGAGGAAATAATAAAGGAAAACTCACCCAATCTGGCAAAGGAAATAGACTTCCAGGAAGCCCAGAGAGTCTCAAAGAAGTTGGACCCAAAGAGGAACACACTAAGGCACATCCTCATTAAGTTACTCAAGGTTACAGACAAAGAGAAAATCCTAAAAACAGCAAGTAATAAGGAGACAGTTACTTCCAAAGGAGTTACCATAAAGCTATCAGGTGATTTTTCAAAAGAAACCTTATAGGCAAGAAGGGGCTGGAAAGAAGTATTTGAAGTCATGAAAGGCAAGGAACTACATCCAAGATTACTCTATCTAGCAAAAGCTTTCATTTAGAATGGAAGGACAGATAAAGTGCTTCCCAGATAAGGTCAAGTTAAAGGAGTTCATCGTCACCAAGCTTTTATTATATGAAACATTAAAGGGACTTATCTAAGAAAAAAGAAGATAACAAATATGAACAATAAAATGACAACAAACTCACAACTATCAACAAATGAATCTAAAAGAAAAGAAAAACAGTGAAAACAAAAACTAAGCAAACAACCAGAACAGGAACAGAATCACAGAAATGGACACCACACAGAGGGAGTTCAGTGGGGAGGGGGGAGGGAGGCATAGGGTGAAAAAGGTATAGGGAAGAAGAAGCATAATTAGTAGGGATAAAATAGACTGGGAGAGATAAAAAAAATGGTATAGGAAATAGAGGACTCAAAGAACTTATATGTACAACCCATGGACATGAACTAAGCAGGGGAAACGCTGGAGGGTTGAGGGAAGTATGGAGGGGGGACAAAGGGGGGGAAATTGGGAAAACTAATAGCAAAATTAATACAAAATACTTTTAAAAAAGAAAGAAGATGAGAACATTAGAAACCCAGGTACAGAGGGGAAAAAATGGCAATGAGTATGTACCTATCAGTAATACCCTTTAATGTAAATGGATTCAGTGCTCCAATCAAAAGACATATGGTAGCTGAATGGATGAGAAAACATGACCTTCATATATGCTGTCTACAAGAGAGCCACCTCACACAAGACTTACATGGACTGAAAGTGAAGTAATAAAAAAGAATATTCCAAGCAAGTGGACATAAAAAAGCCAGTGTAGAAATACTTATGTCTGGCAAAATAGACTTCAAAACGAAGGCTATAAAGAGACTAAGAAGGACATTTCATAATACTTAAGGGAAGAGTCCATCAAGAAGATATATAACCATTGTAAACATATGCACCCAACAAAGTAGCGCCTGAATATGTAAGGAAAATCTTGGAGAACTTCTAGAAAGATACACAGAGCAAAATACAGCAGGTGAATTTAATACCCTACTGTGAACAACGGACAGATCTTCCAAACAAAAAATCAAGTATTCTGTGGCATTGAACAACACAGTACATCCAGTGGATGTAATTGATATATACAAAACCTTTCACCCCAAAGAAGCAAAATATACATTTGTTTCAAATGCACATGGAACATTTTCATAGATAGACCACATGGTAAGAAATAAAACTAGCCTCTACAAATTCAAGAAAATTGAAATCATATCATGCATTTTTTTTTATTACAATGACTTGAAACTAGAAACCAACCTCAGGGAAAAACCTCAAAAACATTCAAATTTATGGAGACTGGATAACATGCTATTAAACAATGAATAGATCGACAAGGAGATCAAAGAAAATAATTAAAAAATTTCTGGAAACAAACGAAAATTAACACACAACAGCCCCAAACCCATGTGACACAGTGAAGGCAGTCCTGAAGGGAAGTTCATAGCAAAACAGGTCTCTTAAAAAGATAGAAAAATCTCAAAAAAACAACCTAACCCTACATCTACAAGAACTAGAGGAAGAACAGCAGAAAAAGTCCAGCATGAGTAGAAGCAAGGAAATAATCAAGATCAGAGCAGAATTAAATGACATAGAGACTAAAAAAACAATTCAAAGGATCAATACATCCAGGAGGTGGTTCTTTGTAAAGATAAACAAAATTTTTTTCTCGACAAGCCTTTAAGCAGTTTTGTCAAGAAAAAGGGAGAGAGATCCCTAATAAGTGAAATCAGAAATGAAAGAGAAATTACAACCAATACCATAAAAATACAGAGGACAGTAAGAATTTACTGTGAACAACTGTATGCCAAGAAATTTGACAACCTGGGTGAAATGGACAAATTTCTAGAAAAATATAATCTTCCAAAACTGAATCAAGAAGAAACAAAGCCTGAATAGACTGAAATGAACTAGTAGAATTGAAGCAGTAATCAAAAAATTCCTGGTATACAAAAGCACTGGACCAGATGACTTCACAGGCAAATTTTACCAAACATTTAGGGAAGAGCTAACTCTTGTCCTTCAAACTATTCCAAAAATTTCAAGAAGGGGGAAGACTTCCAAACTCTTTTCTTGAGGCCAGTATTATCCTAATTCCTAAAACAGGTAAAGACACAACAAATAAAGAATTACAGGCCAATATTGCTAATGAACTTAGATGCTAAATCCTCAACAAAATTGGCAAATTGGATTGAGCAATACATTAAAAAGATCATACACCATGATCAAGTGTCATTCATACATGGGATGCAAAGATGGTACAATATTTGCAAATAATAAATGCAATACATCACATAACAAAATAAGAGACAGAAATCACATAATCATATCAATAGATACTGAAAAACTATTTGGCAAAGTACTTCACTCATTTATGATACAAGCACTCAGCAAAGTGGGAGTACAGTGAGCACACCTCAACATAATAAAGGCCATATACGAAAGACCTGCAGCCAACATCATACTCAATGGGCAAAAACTAAAAGCTTTCCCCCTAAGGTCAGGAACAAGACAAGGGTGTCCTCTTTCACCACTTCTATTGAACATAGTATTGAAAGTTCTAGCCACAACAGTCAGACAAGAAAAAGAAGTAAAAGGCATACAAAAGGGAAGGGAGGAAGTAAAACTCATTGTTTGCAGATGACATGATAGTGTATGTAGAAAACCCTATTGGCTCTACCAAAAAAATTACTCAACCTAATAAGTGAATTTGGCAGAACAGCAGGATACAAAGTCAACATTCAGAAATTTAAGGTATTTTTGTGCACCAACAATGAAGTACCAGAAACAGAAACCAGGGGAGAAATCCCATTTACTGTAGCAACAAGAAAATTAAAGTATCTAGGAATAAACTTAACCAAGGAGGTTAAAAAAAAAAAAAAACCCTGTACTTGGAAAACTGTACACTGACGAAAGAAATTAAGGTAGATACAAATAAATGGAAGCATATACCATGTTCATGAATTGGAAGAACTAACATAATTAAAATGTCTATACTACCCAATCAATGGAATCCATATTAAAATGCCAATGACATATTTCACAGATTTAGAACCAGTGTTTCAAAAAAATTTATAGGGAACCAAAAATGACCCCAAATAGCCCCAGCAATCTTGAGAAAGAAGGACAAAATAGAAGGGATCACAATACCTGAAATCAAACTATATGACAAAGCCAAAGTTCAAAATAGTCTGGTACAGGCATAACACACACATAGATCAGTGGAATAGAATAGAGAGCCCAGAAATAAACTTCATGTCTCTCTGGTCAATCTAAGTTGTGACACTATGAAAGTCCTAGAGGAAAACATATGCAGTAAAATTCCAGATATCCCACACAGCAATATTTTTGCTGATATATCTCATAGAGCAAGATACAAAGGAAGAGTCAACAAGTGGAACTACATCAAATTAAAATGCTTCTGCATGGCTAAAGAAAACATCAGCAAACTGAAAAGGGAACCAACCATATGGAAAAACATACTTGTAAATGATACCTTGGAAAAGGGTTTGATCTCCAAATTATTTGAAGAACTCACATGATTCTACTCCAGGAAGACAGACAAACCAATTAAAAAATGTGCAAAGGACCTGAACATTACTTCTCTAAGAAAGACATACAGAGGGCCCATAGTCATATGAAAAAATGCTCAACATTACTAGCTATCAGAGAGATGCAAAGTAAAACCACAATGAGATACTACTTCACACCATTCAGAATGGCCATTTTAACAAATCAGTAAACAGCAAGTGCTAGTGAGGATATGGAAAAAAGGGAACCCTAGTGCACTGTTGGTGGAAATATAGACTGGTTCAGACACTGTGAAAAACAGTATGGAATTTCCTCAGAAAACTAAAAGTAGAGCTCCCTTTGACCTGGCAATTCCACTGCTGGGATTATACCCTAAGAATTCTGAAATACCCATTAAAGAACCTATGCACCTCAGTGTTCATAGCAATGTTATTTACAGTAGCCAAGTTTGGAAACAGCCTAAGTGCCCATCAGTAAATTAGTGGATCAAAAAATGTTGGTACATTTACGCAATGGAATACTACACAGCAGAAGGAAAGAAGGAAGTCCTACCCTTCACTACAGCATGGATGGAACTGGAGAGTATTATGCTAAGTGAAATAAGCTAGGTGGCAAAAGACAAATATCATATGATGTCACCTATAAGTGGAACCTAATGAACAAACAAACAAATGAACAAAACAGAACTAGAGACACGAATATGAGGAACTAGCTGACAGTGACCAGAAGGGAGAGAGGAGCGGGATAATTGGGGGAAGAAGGGTAAGGGCCCAGGTAAATATCAAGTATATCAACGGACATGGACAACAGTGTGGGGATTGACTGTGGGAACAGGAAAAATTTGGACAAGTGTAATTGAACAGCAATAAAATAATAAAGCATATTTTTCTGAGGTTAAAAAATTGGAATATTTTGGCCTTAATGTAGTAGGTTCAGGTTGTTTAAGATGCTGAATATATTTCAGCTATACTCTTGAGTAGGCCTCTGGAAACCAAGAAAGACTTTATTGTTATTAACATTATGAACAAATGTTTTTATATCACTCCTCTTTTCAGAAACTTTTGTCAGCACTTTTTTTCTTCACAGTCAGTAAACCTCACTGGAAAGAGTAATTTTGCAAACTCTGCCATTGTTCCTCACAACATCTGAGAGCACATACTCTGAGTAGTCAAGGTTTGCTAATATCTGCCCTGACATTATAGCTCAGTGGATTCACGGTGGGCCTGGGAACCAAAGAGTCGCCAGTTCAATTCCCAGTTGAGGCACATGCCTGGATTTCTGGCCAGGTCCCCAGTAGTCAATCACATTGATGTTTCTCTCCTTTCTCCCTCCCTCTCTCTCTAAAAATAAATAAATAAAATCTTTAAAAGAAAGATTTTCTAATATCCAATTTTCATTATTTCCTTTAACAGTCAATTACCATTAGGAGCAGTTTGTGTACTTCTAACCATTATGTTTATAACATGTTTTAGTAATATAACAACAGCCTTTCTTGCTATTTGTATAGCTTGTACTCAGCTAGTTTTGAATATGTTGCACCTTTTTTGGCCTGTGTCACAGCTCACAAAAATACTGTGTAAATGAAAACTCATTCCCTACAGTAAAAACTACCTAGAGTTCTCATTGATAAGCAGAACAAAACATTGAGTACTTCCGCCTCATTACATAATATAGCATACAGGGTGGGGCAAGAATAGGTTTATAGTTGCTCATGGAAAATAATATAATAAATGATAATACAATAATTAATAAATGATAAATAAGGATGAACAAGAATAAGATGTGTTTCACATGCTCACAACTGTAAACCTAGTTTTGCCCTCTATTTTCTTTGATGAAGGGTACTGAAATCTTTTGCACTTTTTAAAAAAATTGAACCATTTATCTTCTTATAGCAAGCAAATAGCAAGATGATAAACCTAACCATATCAGTAATTATAGCATAATAAATGCTCTAAACACCCGGATTAGAAGGCAGATTGTCAGATTGGATTAAAAAGCAACACCCAACTGTAAGTTGTTTCCAAGAAGCACACTTTGAATAGAAAGAGAATATGGGATAAAAAATGGAAGGAGATGTACAGTGCAAACACTATTCAAGAGAATCCTTCAGTGATATATTAGTGTCACAGTAGATTTCAGACATGATATTATCAGGGATAATGAACACCATTTCTTAATGATAGAGAGGTCAGTTAATTAGTAACAGTCCTAAGCGTTTACGCACGTAATAATAGAGCCTCCAAATTCATGAAGTAAAACTAGTAGAACTAAAGGAGCAGTAGACAAATTCCAGTATAGTTGAAGATTATAATTGTCAATTGATAGAATAAGTAGGTAGAAATGGGCAAGGTTATAGCAGATTATTAACACTAATAGCAACACTATTAACCAACTTGACTGAATTAACATTTGTAGACCATTACACCAAACAACAGCTAAATACACCTTTTTATTGAACTACACAGAATGTTTAATGAGATAGACCATATTGTGGGCCATAAAACAAGTATCAGTAAGTTTAAAGGAAACCAAGTCATAAAGTGTGCTAGCTGATAAAAATGGTATTAAATTAGAACTTAACAGAAGAAAGATCTGTAAAATCTCCAAGATTTGGTAAATAAATAACACTTTAAAATGACCCATTGATCAAAGGAATAAAAAAGGGAAAATAAAAAATATGAAACAGCATGTGAAATTTGTGTTATGCTCTAAAACAGTACTTAAAAGGAATTTTATATTAAATTAATGCCTGTATTGGAAAAGAAGAAATGTCATAAATCAATGATCACAGCTTCTTCCTTAAGAAACTAAAAAAGAAGTGCAAACTAAATTCAAGCAGGGGCAAGGAAATAAAGTTTAGAGTGTAAATTATTGAAGTGAATAATAACAAAATGAATGAAACCAAAAGCACTCTGAGGGGAATATCAATACTATTTATAAGCCAGACAGATCAGGAGAAAAGAATACAAATTACCAATATTAAGAATGAGAGAGGTAACATTGCTGCATGTTCTAAAAACATTAAAGGATAATAAGGAAATGCTATAAACAGTTTAATGTCAATGAATATGACAAATGAAATGGACATATTGTTTCTAAGACACAAACTACCAAAGCTACCTCAAGAAGAAACAAGTAACACAATATCCCAATATCTGTTAGAGAATTTGAACTTGTAGGAAGATCCTACTCACAAAGAAAACTCCAGGCACAGATGGTTTCACTGGTGAATTCTAGCAAACATTTAAGGCAAAAATAAAACCAATTCTGTACAAACTTTTAGAAAATTTAAGAGAAGGTAATATTTTACAACTCTTACAAAGCTGTCATTACCCTGATACAAAAAAGAAAAAGATATTACATGAAACTGCAGACCAATATTCCTAGTGCACATCGATGCAAAAAATCTGAACAAAATTTTAGCAAACTGAGTATAACAATATAGGCATATAAGAAGGTTAATGCCTCATTATCAAATGATGTTTAATCCCCAGAATGCAAGGTTGGTTTAATATTTGCACAGCAATCAATGTAATTCACCATATAACCAAACAACAACAACAACAAAACATGATTTTGATGCATGCAGAAAAAAACACTTGACAAAATCCAGGAAAAACTCAAAAAACCAAGAGGAGAACTTGCTTAACCTGATTAAGTGTGGGAAATAGTTAACTCAGCAGGCCTGTGTTGCTCAGACCCTGCACATTCTCAAGAAATGCTTGTTTCCATGACTGTTCTTTGCATAGCCTCAGGGAATAGCTCTTGTGATATTTTGTCTAATGACTGTATTTGCATGTTTGAGACCTGGAGCCATGTGCTGCCAGTTTGTCCAGATAGTTTATACTAACAGTATGATTTATAGTGAATACCTGTTTTTCCTCTGGAGGTCTGGAACTTTAGCAATAAAGGTCAGCCACACAGGTGCTATGTGTTCACATGACTTAACTCCCAATAAAAACTCTGGACATCTAGGCTCAGGTGAGCATCCGTGGTTGGCAGCACTTTGCACTAGTTGTCATACAAGTTGTAAGAATTAAGTGTGTCCTGCATGACTGTCTTGGGAGGGGACACCCCTCTATACTTTTACTATAATAAACTATTACCATGAGTAGAACAACATCTGAGTCCTGTGAGTCCTTCTTCTGTGAGCCTGAGGGTGATCTTGGGGACCTCTGACACAAGGGGCATCTACAAAATACCTATATTTAACGTTCAACTTAATAGTGAAAGACTAAATACTTTCTCCTTAGATTAGGAACAGAGAAATTATGACCATTCTTTATTTAAAGTTGTACCAGAGATTATATTCACTGCAATAAGGCAACAACAACAATGATAAATCAATAGGCTATATATTAGAAGAAAGAAGTACAGCTTATATAGAGATAAATATATAGATGTATCTATATATCTGTACCTATATAGATATATAGTACCTATATAGAAGATCAGATGGAATGTCCAAAAATGTCCTAGAATTCATAAGTGAGTGAGTTTAGTAAAGCTCATGTATAAGGATCCATACAAAAAAATCAGTGTACCTTTAGTAACATTCAGTTAGAGATTCAAATTAAAAATGTAATTTTATTTATAGTAGTGTAAGAAATATAAAATACTTAGGTACCAGTTTTTCATAAATGATGTGCAAGATTTGTACACTAAAATCTGTAAAGTATTACTGAAAAAGTTAAGACCTAAGTAAACCAAGAGATATCCCTCATTCATGGATGGGAATTCTCAATATTGTTAAGATACCAATTTTCTCCAGACAGATTGCTATGCAATCCCAGTCAAAACTGAAATGACCTAGAATAGCTAAAGCAATTCTGGAAATGAAGGAGAAATATGGAGTGCTATCACTAATTGATTTAGAGATTCATTATGAAACTAGTAATGAAAACTGAGTATTGGCATCATGTAGAGAAAATGATTATTAAAACAGAATAGAGAGTCCAGAAATAGACCCACAAACATATAGACAGCTGATTTTTTTACAAAGGTAAAATTCAGTGGAGAAAAAACAGTTGTTTCAACAAATGTTGCTGGAATAATTGAGTATCCATAGGTAAAAAAGTTAACTTTAGTACATACTTTGTAGTACATATACATGCAAATTAAAAATGAATTATGGACCTAAATGAAGGTATACATTCTGTAAATTTCTAGAAGAAAGCATAGGAGAAAACTAAATTTCTAGAAGGAAACAGGATAAAAATCTCTAACATTGCATAGGCAATGATTTCTTAGATACAACTATAGAACCATGATAAAGAAAAAATTGATAAATTGGACTTCATCAAAATTAAAAATGTTTGTACAGCATAGATAATATAGTCAATAATAATGTAATAACCATGTGTGGTGTCAGTTGAATACTGGAAATATCAGGGGAAACACTTTGTAAAATACATGATTATCTAACCACTATGCTATACACCTGAAACTAATGCAAAATAATACTGAGTGTAAAGTGTAATTGAAAAATAAAAGTGTTTGCTGTTCAAAACATACTGTTAAGAGAAGGAAAAGCTAAGCCACAGACGAGAAAATTTTTGTAACGCATGAATCTGAAAAATGACGTATCCAGGTATATTAAGAATTCTCAAAACTATTAAAAAAAAACAAGCAAACAACCTAATAAAAAACGACTAAAGATTTGAACAGACACTGCACCAAAAAAGATAAATAGGCAGGAAATAAGTACATGAAAAGATCCTCAACATCATTATCATTACAGAAATGCAAATTAAAACCACAAAGAAATATAGCTGCATATCTATCTATTAGATTGGCTAAAATCTAAGAGTCTGGCCATACAGAGTCTTGGTGAGGATGTGGAGCAACTAAAACTTATACACTGCAAATGGGAATGTAAAATAGTACATCACTTTTTAAGAGTTTAGTTATTAGAAATTTAAGCACACACCTTTCCACAGGTAAAAGGACAAACTGATATATCCATATAATGGAATACTGATCAGCAAAGCAACACAAAGGAATTAAGTCTTGATATACACAATACATGAATCTCAGAATACTCATGCTGACTGAAAGAAGTCAAAGGGTACGTACTTTATGACTCCTTGTATATATAAATCTTTAGAAAAGGCAAACTTTAGTGACATGTTAGTGGTTGCCAGTACAGAGGAGGGGGCATGAAGAAACTTTTGGGGGTGATACATATGTTCATCTTCATGTAGTGGTTTAATGAGTGTATACATGTGTGAAAATATGAAATTTTACACTTTAAATGCAGCTTATTGTTAATTATACCTCATTAAAGCTGTTTGTAAAGATACTTGTTGTTTCTAATACAAAAGTCCAGAAAGTAAAACCGCAAAATCCTGCATGGTGTTTGGTGCTGAGTGACACAGTGCCATTTTCAATGGAGGCCCATTCCTGACAGGATAGGAGTACATGAAGGAACTTAGGAGACTTGCCCCTTGGGCTTTCCTAGAGACTGTCTAGCTATCATCCTGATTTTTTAATATACAAAGGAAAGCCTTTCAAGTAGTTTATCTATAATTTCTTATGAATTTTCCTTTTGTCCACTGTCTCCGTTTAGGCTACTAACCTCTTCTAGAATCTCTTGTTTCCTTCAGAATCTTGGCTGTGAGAGTCTAATTCTTTGTTCCTTAGGTTTTAAAAGGAATGTGTTTATTTAAATGCAATCCACATGCCATACAATTTACCTGCTTAAAGTGTGTAATTCATTATTTTTTAGGAGATTCCAGGGTTATGCAACCATTATCACAATTTATTGTTAGAACATTTTCATCACCCCAGAAAGAAACTCCTACCCATTAACAGTCATTCCACCTCCTTGCCAGCCCTCAGTAATCACTCACTAGTGTGCTTTCTTGTCCTTATTTTTCAAAAAGATTCTATTTATTTATTTTTAGACAGAGGGGAAGGGAGGGAGAAAGAGAGGGAGAAAAACATCAATGTGTGGTTGCCTCGCATGCCCTCCCTACCAGGGTACTGGCCCACAACCCAGGCATGTGCCCTGACTGGGATTCGAGCCAGCAACCCTTTGGCTCACAGACTGGTGCTCAATCCACTGAGCCACACCAGCCAGTGCTTTTCTTGTCTTTACAGATTTACCTATTCTGTGCTTTTCAATGGAATCATCCATGGTGTGGTCTCTTGCATCTTGCATCTTTCACTTAGCAAAATGTGTTCAAGGTTCATCAGTGTGTATTTATTAGTGCTTCACTCACCTTTAAGGCTGAATAATATTCTGTTGTATTGTGAAGGACCATATTTTTTCATCTATTCATCAGTTGATGGACATTGAATTGTTCCACTTCTCAGCTAATATAAATAATTTTTCTGTTAATGTTTGTATATTAGTATGAATGTATATTTTTGCTCTTCTTGGGTGTATACCTGAAGGTAGAACTACTGGGTTATATGTTAACTCTATGTTTAACTTTTTGGGGAACTGCAAACTACTTCTCCAAAGTAGCTGCACCATTTTACATTCCCACCAGTGTACACCGTACAGTGTGTGAAGGTTCCAATTTTTCCACATTCCCAACAACACTTGTTATTGTCTGCCTTTGTTCTATTTTTCAATTACAGTTCACATTCACTAGTGTTTTGTATTACTTTCAGGTGTACAGCATTGTGGTTAGATAATCACATACTTTACAAAGTGTGCCCTCTGATATATTCAGTACCCACCTGGCACCATACATAATTATTACATTATTGAATACAGTCCCTATGCTATACTTTAAATCCCCATGATGGTTTCATAACTACCAATTTGTATTTCTAAGACCCTTCAACTTTTTCACCCAGGCCCCCAACCCGCCTCCCCTCTGGCAACCATCAGTCTGTAGTTTGTTTCAATTTTGTTTGTTTGTTTTACATATAAGTGAAATGATATGGTATTTGTCTTTCTGTGACTGACTTATTTCACTTAATATACTGTAGGTCCACCCATGCTGTTGCACATGTTAAGATATCATTCTTTTCTTTAGCCAAGTAATATTCCATTGTATATATGTACCACCACTTTTTTATCCAGTCACTGGGCAGTTTGATGGGCACTTGAGTTACTCCCAAATCTTGGCTATTGTAAATAATGCTGCAGTGAACATAGGGGTGCATATATTCTTTTGAATTAGTGTTTTGGGCTTATTTGGATATATATCCAGAAGTGGAATCACTAGGTCATGAGGCAGTTCCATTTTTTAGGACCCTCCATACTGTTTTCCATAGTGGCTGCACTAAACTTCATTTCTATTAGCAGTGCATGAGGGTTCCCTTTTTCCCATATACTCACCAATATTTGTTGTTTGTAGCTTTATTGATGGTAGCTGTTCTGACAGGGGTGAAGAGATACTTCACTGTGGTTTTAATTTGTATTTCTCTGATAGTTAGTGATATTGAATCTTATATTTATTTGTTATCTGTATGTCCCCTTTGGAGAAGTGTATTCAGGTCCTCTGTCCATTTTTTAAATTAGATTGTTTGGGTTATTTTGCTGCTGAGTTGTATGAGTTCTTTATAAATTTTGGGTATGAACCCCTTATTAGATATATCACTGACAAATATGTTCTCTCATTCTGTAGATTGTCTTTTTGTCATAGTGATGGGTTCCTTTTCTATACAAAAACTTTTCAGTTTAATGTAGTCCCACTTGTTTATTTTTTCTTTGTTTCCCTTGTCTGAGGAGATATATCAGAAAAAAATATTGCTAATAGAAATGTCAAACATTTTACTAACTGTTACTTTCTTCTAGGAGTTTTATGGTTTTGAGTGTGAAAAGGTAGTGTAGTTTCATTTTCTGCATGTATCTGTCAAATTTTTCCAACACTATTTATTGAATAGACTGTTTTTACTCCATTGTATGTTCTTGCCTTTTTTGGTCAAATATAAATTGACCATATAGGCATGAGTTTATTTCTAGGCCTCTATTTTCTTCCATTGATCTATGTGTCTGTTTTTATGACAGTACCATGCTCTTTTGATTACTGTGGTCTTGTATTATAGTTTGATATAAGGTGGTGTGATACCTTCAACTTTGTTTTACTTTCTCAAGATTGCTGTGGCCATTTAAGCCTTTTGTGGCTCCATATAAATTTTTGGACTATCTGTTCTACTTCTGTGAAAATGCCATTGGTATTTTGATAGGAATTGCGTTGAATCTATAGCATTGGGTAGTATGGACATTTTAGTGATGTTAATTCTTCCTATCCATGAGCATGGTATATACTTCCTTTTATTTGTATCTTCTTCAATATCTTGCAGTTTTGCAAGGATGGGTCTTTTACCTCCTTGGTGAAATTTATTCCTAGGTATTTTATTTTTTTGATGGGATTGTTTTCTTAGTTTCCTTTTCTGGTAGTTCATTATTGGTGTACTAAAATGCAACTGATTTCTGAATATTTATTTTGTATCCTGCTACTTTGCTGAATTCATCTTTCAGTTCTAGTGGTTTTGTTTTTTTTTGTTTGTTTGTTTTGGTGGAATCTTTGGGATTCTCCATATACACTATCATGTCATTTGCAAATAATGACAGTTTAATTTCTTCCTTTCCTATTTGGATTCCTTTTATTTTTTTCTTATAGTCTGATTGCTGTGTCTAGGACTTCTAGTACTATGTTGAATAAGAGAGGTGAAAGCAGACATCCCAGATCTTGTTCCTGATCTTAAGGGAAACACTTTTATTTTTTTCCCATTGAGTATGGTATTAGCTGTGGTTTTGTTATATGTAGCCTTTATTTTGTTGAGGTATGTTCCCTCTATTCTTGTTTCTCTGAGACTTTTTTCTGGTTGCTGGATTTTGTCAAAAGGTTTATTTTTGCACCTATAGATATAATCATGTCATTTTATTCTTCATCTTGTTTATGTGGTATATTATGTTAATTGATTTGTGGATATTATACCAACCTGGCATCCCAGGAATAAATTCCACTTGATTATAGTGTATGATTTTTATTATATGTGCTGCCAAAGCGAGCACTATAGTATATGATTTTTATAATATATTGTTGAATTCTCATTTTTTGCTAATATTTTGTTTAGGATTTTTGATTTTATGTTTGTTAGGAATATTGGCCTAAAACTTACTTTCTTTGTAGAGTCTTTTTCTGAAATTAGGATAATACTGTCCTCATAAAATCAAGCTTGGGAGTCTTCTCTTGAGTTTTTGGAACAGTTTGAGAAGGATAGGTGTTAGTTCTTTGAATGTTTAGTAAAATTCACCTGCGAAGCCATCCAGTTCAGGATTTCTGTTGGAAGTTTTTGTTTACTATTTCAATTTTATTAGTTTAATTGGGCTTTCAGGATTTCTGTTTCTTCTTGATTCAGTTTTGGAAAATTATATGTTTATAGGAATTTATCCATTTTTTCCAGATTGTCCAATGTATTGGCTTATTGTTGTTTGTAATGTTTTCTTTTATTCCTTTGTATTTTTGTGGTGTTAGTTGTTCTCTTTTGTTTCTGATTTTATTTTGGGGGGATCCTCTTTGTTTTTTTCCTGATGAGTCTGGTAAAAGGTTTCTCTATCTTGTTTATCTTTTTAAAGAATCAACTCTTGGTTTCATTGATCTTTTGTGGGGGTTTTAGACTATATTGTTTATTTCCACTCTGATCTTCTTTCATTCCTTATTCACTTTGGGCTTTGTTTATTGTTCTTTTTTCTAGTTTCTTTAGGCATAAGATTAGAATTGTTTATTTAAGATTTTTCTTACTTCTTGAGGAAGGCCTGTAATGCCATTCATGTCTCTCTTAGGACCGCTTTCATTATGTTCCATAGATTTTGGGTTGCTGTGTATTCACTTTCATTTGTCTCAAAGTATCTTTTGACTTCTTCCTTGACCTCATTGTTAACTCATTCATTGTTTAGTAACATATTATTTAACCTTCATGTATTTGTGTGTTTCTCAGCTTTTGTCTTGTAATTGATTTGTAGTGCCACACCACTGTGGTCAGAGAAGATGCCTGATATGATTTCAGTCTTCTTAAATTTATCAGGACTCTCTTTGTGTCCCAACATGTGGTCTATCCTAGAAAATGTTTCATGTACACTTGAAAGAATGTGTATTCTGCTGCTTTGGGGTGAGATGCTTTGAAAAATATCAATTAAATTAATTTAGTCTGGTGTGTTATTTACAGCTTCTGTTTCCTTGTCGATTTTCTCTCTGGATGATCTATCTACTGATGTCAGTGGGGTGTTAAAATCCCATATTGTATTACTGTTGATCACTTCCCGTATGTCCTTCAAAATATGCAAGATTTAGGTGCTCCTATATTGAGTGCATAAATGTACACAAGAGTTATATCCTCTTGTTGAATTGATCCCTTTATCGTTATGTAATATCCTTTCTCATATTATAGCCTTTGTTTTAAAGTCTCTTTTGTCTTATATAAGTATTGCTACCCCAGCTTTTTCTTTTTCTTTTTCTTTTTTGGTTTCCATTTGCATGAAATATCTTTTCTATACCTTTACTTTCAATCTTTGTGTATCTTTCCTTCAGAGATGGGTCTTTTGTAAACAACATATATGTGGGTCTTATGAGTTTTTTAAACTTTTTATCCATTTGGCTACCTTTTGTCTTTTGATTGGAGAATTTAATCCATATACATTTAAAATGTGTACTGATAGGTATTTATTTATTGCCATTTTATTCTTTATAACTTTGTTCCTTATTTTTACTTTCTTCTTAAAGAAATCCCTTTAACATTTCTTGTAATACTGGCTTGGTGGTAATGAACTCCTTTATGTTTTTCTTGTCTGGGAAGCTCTTTATTTCTTTTTAAATTTTAAATGATAACTTTGCTGGGTAGAGTAGTCTTGGTTGTAGGTTCTTGCTTTTCATGAATTTCAATATTTTGTGTCAATTTTTTCTGACCTGAAAGGTTTCTTCTGAGAAATCAGCTGACAGACTTGTAGGAATCTTTCTCTTTCTGCTTTTAAGGTTATCTCTTTGTCTTTAACCTTTGTCATTTTAATTATGATGTGTCTTGGTGTGGGCTTCTTTGAGTATCTTGTTTGGGACTCTGCATTTGCTGAACTTGTGTGTTTTTTCCTTCCCCTGGTTAGGGATGTTTTTAGTCATTATTTCTTCAAATATATTCTAAATCCCTTGCTCTCTTTCTTCTCCTTCTGGTATTCCTATGATGCAGGTGTTGTTATGCTTGATGTTGTCCCAGAAGTCTCTTAAACTATTCTCACTTTTTTAAAATACATTTTTTCTTCATGCTTCTCTGATATGGTGTTTTCTCCTACTTTGTTTTCCAAATCGCTGATTCAGTCTTTTTCTTCATTTAACCTATTCGTGATTTCTCCCAGTGTATTCTTCATTTCATATATTGTATTCTTCATTTCTGACTGGTTCTTTTTTATTGTTTCTATGTCCTCTTTTATGTTTATTTTTCTCTTTGTTTAAGTTCTCACTGAGTTTATCCATTCTTCCCTTAAGTTCCTTGAGCATTGTTATAACTGTTGTTTTGAACTCTGTGTCTCATAGATTGCTTTCCTCCATTTCACTTAATTCTTATTTTGGGCATTTTTTTCTGTTTCATTTAGGGAATGTTTCTTTAACTCCCTATTTTGGCTGCCTCTCTGTAATTTTTTCTGAGTATTAAGTATATCTGTTGTGCTTCCCAGTATTTGTATGGTGGTCTTATATGGTCACCATACAAATACTGGTGGTCTTATGGGGCTTAGTGGCACAATCTCCTTGATCACCTCAGCTAGTTGCTCCAGGAATGTCCCTTGTGTGGGTTTTATGAACCTTCAAGTTGTAGATGAGTCTTGATTGCTGTTGACCTCTCCATGGGTGGGGTTGACCCTGGGCCTGGCTGATTATGAGGATCCATCCTCACCACAGTGTGTGGGCTGCTCTGTAGGGGCTGACCCCACAAACTGGAATTTACCCCAGCAGAGTCTGTTGCCTCCTCGGATCTCCCTTAGGGTGTGCTGCTTGTAGAGCTAATTGGGTTGTGCTCTAATGTGTCTAAATCCTGCCACCAGGTGTGTTGATTCTGGGGCCTCTTGGGAGGGAATCTGGTGCAGGTCAATGTCAAGTGCTACCTGTGATGAATCCTGGGTTACTTGTTTGTAGATATACAGTTTGTATTTGTTTCTTCTGGGCCTGGGTATGCGTGAGAGGGGCCGTGCTGTGCAGCAAGACTGGCTTCCACCAGCACCGAGCCCAGGGGCAGATCAGCAAAAGGCTGAAGGCCTCCCGAGATCTGCCTGCGCTTGCTGGCAGCATGTTAGACTCAGTCACTGAAAGAGCCTCTGGTGGTATATAAGTTGCTTCAGGTAGGTTCTCAGTGAGTCACCAGGTAGGGGCGAGTGGTGTTCACTAAACTGATAGTTCACACTTGGTGCCATTGCTGGAACTGAGGTCACTCAGCAACATTCTCAAGGTACAGCAAAGCCAGTTGCCACCCTCTGGTTGCCCATTGACTTTTGTGTGGGGGCAGGGTCTCAGGGAGTCCTCAGGGTGAGGCCACAGAGTTAATGAAACCCAAACAGACCAAGATTAGGCCATGTGAAGAGAGGACTCTGCACAAAAATGATAATGCTGGTTGGGCATATGAGCAAAAAATGCCCCCACCCTGGAGCCATACTACTCAGTCTCTCCCTCCTTGCGAGCCTTGCAAGAGAGTCTGTACCCAGAGCCCAAGCTAGCCATAGACAGCTGATTCCTCTGCAGGGTGTGAACTTGGGGAGTGGGGCACCAAGAGTTGGGCGGAGGGCATGCTCAACCCAGGAAAGATGGCATCTGTGGGCAGTGGGGGAGAGAGACTCAGCACAGGGCCCCTGGCAGCTATCCCTGCAGCTCTCTCCTCAGAGTCACACAACCCAGTCTGTCTTCGCATGACTCCGGTTCGCTCTGATTCGTCCTCCCTCTGCTGGAGCCAAGAATGAATGAATGAATGAGATTTTGTGTATTGGCCCTTTCAGAGGGCTTCTGTGTTTCTAACAGACTCCCTTCTCTGCCTGGCAGACAGAATCCCCTCTGACTTTCACAGCCAGACGTGTGGACTTCTCTTCCTGGCTCTGGTGTTCTGGGCTGTGAAGCTTGGTGTGGGGTTGAGAGCCCACACTCCTCAGGGGGGCCCTTAGCAGCTGATACTATCTCTACAGATTCTCAACTACCACATGTGGGTATGGGGCCAGCCCTTTGTGTCTACACCCTTCTTATTAATTTTAATGTAGCTTCTGTAAATCCTTGGTTATAAGGCTTTTATTTAGCTCATCTTCACTTGGTTATTCAGGTTGATTGTTCTATAATTTAGTTGTAATTCCAGTTTGGACCTGGGAGGAGGTTAGTGTAACTTCCACCTACTCTGTGACCATCTTGAATTTCTGTTGTCTATCTTTTTTGACTGTGGACATTTTAGTATGTGTGAAATGGTACTGCTCCATGTGTATATTTAAGTTTTTAGGTGCATACTGTTAAAGCAATTTCAGAAAGCTTGGGCAGAAAGGTTATTTGTTTCTGCTGTTGAGCTTTCTTTAGTGCCACAGGTCTCTTTTATTTGAGGTGTTCGAGTTCATCCTTGTCAAGCTAACCAGTGTCTGAATTTCAGCATCCAAATATTCTTCTAGTTTGGTAGCCTGAAGCAACTGATTCTCCAGGGCTTTTGCAAACATGTCAACAGATGCATTAGCCTCCATTCTTTACAGTTCAGCCTTGCTGCTGAGCTCTCAGTGATACCTGAGAAGTGACGAACCAGAGGACCAGCAGCTCAGTATTGCAGCAGCTACTAGTGGCTATGAATTGGCCGTCATTTTAGCCTCCAGATTGGCTGAGGCCCTTATGCTTTACAGGCTGTGATGCCCGAGGAAGTGAGGTGGGAGGAGGGCATGAGTGCAGTGAGTTTTCATTGTTGTTTTGATGTGCATTCCTGATGACTATTGATACGGACATTTCTTCTTTGGAGAAGTATCTATTCAAATCCTTTGTCCATTTTTAAATGAGATAATTTGGCTATTTTTTATTGAGTTGTAAATTTTCTTTATGTATTCTGGATACTAGTGCTTTATCATATGTGTGATTAGCAATTATTCTCTACCTTTTTGTGAATTGTCTTTTCATTTTCTTTTTTTCCTGTCAGGTTTTCATTTTCTTGAAGGTATCATTTGTAGTATAAAAATTTTTTTATTTTGATGTAGTCACATTTATCTATTTTTCTTTTGTGGCTTGTTCTTTTGGTGTCACATCTAAGAAACCACTGTCTAACCCAAGGTCAGAGATTTTTATGTATGATGTCAAGTGGGGGTCCATCTTCATTCTTTTGCATGGGTACATTTAGTTGTTTCAAAACTATTTGTCAAAAAGACAGTTCTTTCCTCCTTTGAATTGTCTTGGCACCTTTACTGAAGATCAATTCACAATAAATGGCAGGGTTTATTTCTGGACTGTCAGTTTTGTTTCATTGACCTGTATGTCTGTTTTTATACTAGTCCTACACTTTTTGTTTATGTAGTTTTGTATTAAGCTGTGAAATCAGGAAGTGTAAATCCTCCAAATTTGTTCTTCTTTTTCAAGATTGTTTGGTTATTCTGGGACTTTGGCATTTCCATATAAATTTTAGGATCAGCTTGTCAGTTTCTGTAAAGAGTTAGAAAGAATTTTGTTAGGAATTGCATTGACTTTGTAGATCAATTTGGAAGCTATTGCCACTTCAACAATAAGTCTTCTGACCAATGAACATAGGATGTGTTTATTTATTTAGATTTTCTTTAATTTCTTTCACCAGTGTTATGAGGTTTTCAGTGTATACATCTTGCATATTTTTTGTTACACTTATACCTAAGCATTCTATTCTTTTTGGTGCTGTTGTAAATGGAATTGTTTTCTTAACTTCATTTTTGGAATGTTCATTGTTAATGTGTAGAAATCTAATTGAGTTTTGTATATTTACTTTTTATCTTGAAATGTGTTGAACTTGTTTACTAGTTCTAGTTCTTTTGTGAATTCCTTAGAATTTCCTACAGATCATGCCGTCTGCAAATAGAGAATTTTACCTACTTTTATTAAATCTGGATGCATTTGTATTTATTTATTTCTTGGATAGTTGCCCTGTTTGAACCTTCAGAACAGTGTTAAATAGAAGTAGTCAGATCAGACATCTGACTACTTCTGACTACTACTGACTACTACTGACTACTACTACTACAGTAGACATCTGACTACTACTTATTTGCTATATATACATAACAAATAAATTGGTATTTATTTTTCATGAAATATTTGGTAGAGTTCACCAGTGTAGCCATTTGGGATTAGACTTTTCTTTGTGGAAAGTTTTTAAATTATTAATTCGGTCTCAGTATTTATTATAGGCCTATTTAGATTTCTGTTTTTTCTTGAGTCATTCTAGTGATTTGTATTCATCTAGGAATTTGCTTATTTCATCTAAGTATCTGAATTCCTGGGGTACAGTTGTCATATTATTACCTTATAATTCTTGTATTTCTGTAAGATCAGTACTGATCTTATGTCCCCTCTTTTATTCCTTATAAATTTGAGTTTTCTCTCCTTTTCTACTTAAAGGCTTGTAAATCTTATTTTTCTTTTATTTGGTTTTGTTGATTTTCTCTATTGTTTTCTATTTTTCTGCTTCATCTTTTTTTCTTCTCAAACCCTTTATTATTTCCTTTGTTTGCTTTGTGTTTAGTTTGCTCTTCTCTTTCTAAAATGGAATGTTAGTTTTTGATTTGAGATTTTTCTCCTTTGCTAATACAGGCATTTACAACTATAAAGTTTTCTCTGAGCATTGCTTTAGCTACATCCCATAAGTTTTGGTATGTTATGTTTTTATTTTCACTCATCTCAACATACTTTTAAATTTCCCTTGTGATTTATTTTTTGACCCCTTAGTACTTTAGTAGTGTGTTATTTAATTTCAAATATATGTGAATTTTGTAAATTTTCTTATTATTCATATTGGTAATTCCATTTTGGTGGGAAAACAAACTTTGTATAATTTCATTGCTTTTAAAATTAGTAGAACTTCTTTTGTGGCATAAATATGAGGGGGGACCCATAAAAACCTGGAATTTATTCATAAAAAATGGTGTATTTATTCTTACATGTTTAAACTTCAGTCATCTTCAAAGTACTCTCCATTTCATGCAATACACCTTTAGAAACTTTTTTCTACACTACTCAAAACAGTTTTTGAACTCATCAATTTTGATATCTTTTAGTGCTTCTGCAGTTTTTTGTTTCACCTCTTCCACAATGGCAAAACGATTCCTGTTGAGAACTTTTTCATCAGGGGAAACAAAAAAAGTCACTTGGGGCAAGACCAGGTGAATAGGAAGGGTGGGGCATGAGGGTCATGTTATTTTTGGTCAAAAACTGCTGAACAACACTCAGCGTGGTGTGGGCAGGTGCACTTGTAAGTCACCCATCATGAAATGGGCAAATGTGTTGAAACAGTCTTCAAAAAAAAATTTCACTGAGGCTGAATGCAGCCTCTCACAACAATGCCAGCTGGTATGCTGATACAGATTGGTTCCTAGAACACTCATCTAGCAGAGAATGTTTGTATTACAAGAGTCCAACTCTCCAGAAGAAAATCCCATTTTGGGGGTCCCTTCTTGTTTGGTAACCTCCTATGGTATGAGATAATCTTAGGAGGCCTCTCAACTGTCCCTTGTTCTCTATATTAAATTTCTGCCTGCTCTGTCATTCTGCTTGTTGTCAGAGTTTCAGGCGTCCCATAAATTGTTTTTTTATCAAGATTTCCATTTTTTTCTGTAGTATTCTTAGGCGTGAGAGTCTCTATTTTTTGTTCCAAATAAAGTCAATTCCCTCGGGTAGAAATGTAAAGTTCTTTGTTCTTATGGCATGCCTTCCCCTGGATTAGAGTCCCTGTGCCACTGTCCCTGGAGCTGGGACTGGGGCACTTTTCCCAGAGTGACGCCTCAGTCTTTGGGTAGACACTAGGTGGGAGGGGTGGTGGCAGCTCCTGGTCTTCTTGACTTACTCCTCCTGGCATGAAACTGCTATCCTATGAGCAAACTGGGGTGATAGCTATCAAGACCCTGTCTTCTTTGCCTCATGGGCCTGGAGTCAAGTTTCCACCAAATGAGTAGGGGTCTGAATGGAGGAAGGGAAACTTGGCTCTGTGTGCCTTCTCAGAATAGAACTCTGTAGCTCCTGGCTGAAGGGAATGAGAAACCCCAGCAGCCTGCTCCTCCCAAGGTGAAACTAACCCCAGACTGGAAGCTGGGAGGAAAAGGAGTCCCTGCCTTCTTGGCTGCAAATGCCAGAGGCAGAGCTTGTGTGATGCAGAGCTGGTGAAGTGGGGGCAATAGAACAGATCTTGGTTTAAATGCCACAGACTCTTGCCTATTCTGAGATTTAATAGATTTTTTTGAGTAAATGTGTCACTATTTGCTGTATGCCCTTAGGACAATTTCCAGAGACTTTTTTTTTTTAAATAATGTTCATCAATTAAACTGCAGTTTTTTTGGGGAGAGGGTCCACTGATTTCCTTACTCTGTCATTCCAAATGTTCTACCCTGTTTTTAAGCTTTTAGTATCAAGTTTTGGATCTTCTTTAATAAGAGACAAGCAAGTTTTCCAGACCAAAAATGATTTCCTTGAGGTATTATGTTTATACTAACAAAATAAATAATACTTTGTATATTGTAATAAACCTATCAGAAAGCTTTTAGCCATTCTGGAAGGTGGCAGTTTATTTTCTTCTGTAGAACAGGATTTTGACTTTAAACTATTTTCCACATAGTCTTTCAGTTTGATGATCCAGACTGACTATTCTTAGGCCCCAAAATATAACCTTAGTAATAGATAGCATTATAGATAGGCTCCACTAGTGTACTGCACTTCAAAATTTACAAAATGCTTTTCACTTTGTATTAACTCTTTTTCTTCACTCTCTGATGTGGAGGTAGTGTCATTATCTGCCAATTAAAAACTGGAAAATCAATGCAGAGTTATGTATGGCATTGTGGCTGAACTCATTCATTCAGCTGACATTTATTAATTGCCCACTCCATGACAGACAGCTTGCACACATTCCTTTTATTGCCTATTAGTGTGTTCTAACCTAGATCTATTATTACTATGGATATGGTATTTTAAAGTTATTAATTTGAACTTGACTACTCTATGAGCTTTTTGCAGAATAGCCATTCCCTTGGAGGGAAAATTTATTGTAGAAAACTGTTAAGATTTAGTCTTATGAACTGAGTCTGAAAAGAAAGCCATAGCATCTATGAAGAAAAGCAACCAAATTAAGCTTTGGCAACAGAGGAAAGAAGAAATGACTGCCGTATACGAAGAAGAAGCAGTGGTGTTGGCTGCTTGGGGAAGAACTGGCACTCAGGAGGCGTTGGGTGTTTCTGAAATCTTCTTTGCATTGCTAACTCTGTGGTTCTAGACAAAATAATTATGTTTCCTCTGCTTCGGGTTTTTCCTAACTTTAATTGAAGAATACAGTGCGACCTCAGTTCTTAGACTTAACTTGTTCCAGAAGGCTGTTCGAGAAGTGATCTGTTCAAAAACTGAATCACACCTGAGAGACGCATGACTGATCATATAGGTATTGGCATGAATGGGTTGTTGGGTTGAAACTGAAGTGTTCTCGGTTGACAACTGAGGAATTGTTGTTGTCTGTGAATAAGTTGGTCGGGAACTGAAGGTTTGACTGTAATGATTTCTGCACATTGTGTTATGTAGGAAAAAGATTAGTGTATATTGACATAAAATTTTATAAAATTTGAAGTGCTTTAGGAACGCTCAATACAGTAGTACCTCTCTATAGTGCCACCCTGCCTAAAACAGGGATTAAATATGAGTCTGTCCTAGGTCCTACACAAAACTGTTGATGACAGGAAGTCCTGAAAGGACTTTGGTAAAATATTTTCACTTACAACCTGGCTTAATGTGTGATCTTAGGGACAGTGTGATAAGGCAAAGCATCCATGTTGCCTATATGCTGAATTGTCTTTTCTAGTAGAGAAAAGATAAAACTGGTAAACCAAATATTTATCTTAACTATTACCTTCAGAGTCATTCTTCCAAATTCTTTCTGAGTATTTTCAGGAGAAAAACTGAAGTTTTGTCATTCTTGCTTTGCTTTTTTCTCACAGTAAAATAGCCAAATGATGTGAATGTTAATAAAAGGAAGAAGCAGAAGTTATGAATAGTTAGCATGTACAAATGATCCTAAATTTGAAATCATTGCCTTTATTATGTGGTTAAAATATATAAGGTAAATAGTGGGTCTTAAACCTAAAGCTCATGATCCTGGGGTGTTCTATTTCCTACTTCTTAGCAGCCAATCAAATTTAAAACATGAAGGGAAAACAGAAAATAATCATAAAGCATTCCTTGGTGAGAGATTCAAAACATGAATAAAAAATAACAAGTCCCCTTCATTGAGCTCAGGTACTGTGCTTGGTACTTTATGGCATCGTCTCATTCCTTTCTAACGACAACCCAGTGAGGCCGGAGCCTTTAATCTCCATTTCATGACGAGGAAACTGGCCTAGACAAGGCAACAGAATCTCATCCCAGGTCACATAGCTTCTGGAAACACGATGGACATTTAAAATAATGAAATTAAAAACAAATATTTTAAAAATTATTCAAGTGCATATTCTTTTTTAAAAAAATAAGGTATATAGGAAATAAAACTTTTAAAAATCATCAATAATTATGTATGTGTGTATATGATTATACACACTCACATAAGGAGGGAGGGGCAGAGAGAGAGAGATCAAAGATAAATAATAAATTGATAGCACTGGTTAACCTTGGAGAAGGTAGGTGAGAAGATACAAGGAATGGAAGTGTGGAAGTAATGGTCAAAAAGTCTCTAGCATTATCTTGTGAAGCCCATTTTCTTGACCAGTTATATAAATTTAAACTAATAATTAAAAATCCTTTAAAAATGAAGACAAAAAGCACCAGTCCAATAAAGTTTTATCTTCTTTGACTAACTTCTCTGCCCCTTCTCTGGTGACTTCCTCTTTATCACAGTCTCCACCCAAGAATGTTTAAAACTGTTCAAAAATAGTTTGTATATGTTAGTTGATCAAGGCCTGTCCAGAAAGTATCCAGCCATGCACTATGAAAAATAGACATTTATTGAAGGAAATATAAAATACAAGAAACATTGTACATAGGACAGTGATACCTCAGTCCCCTTCAAAATAGGCACCGTGGGACTTCACACAATTCTCCCAGTAGTCATCAGCTGCCCTATTGTATTTTCCTGAATTTCATCGAGGGCCTGAAATCTCTTCCCTTTCAAAGGTGATTTTAGTTTTGGGAAAAGCCAGAAGTTTCAGGGCACCAAATCTGGGCTGTAGTGGGACTGAGTCACCTGGGTAAGTTGATATTTTGCCAGAAACTCTGCAGGAGATGTGATGCATGTGTGGGTGCACTGTCATGGTGAAGCTGCCAGTCACCATTCACCCATAGCTGCAGCCTACTTAATCATCCAAGTAGTTTCTGTGGAGGAATGTTCAAGCGTAATGCAAAAGTTGATGTAGATTTGTTGCTCTACTCATTCAGTTTTTTAAATTTATTTTTTTAAATATTTTATTTATTTATTTTTAGATAGAGGGGAAGGGAGTGAGAAGAGAGGGAAAGAAACATCAGTATGTGGTTGCCTCTCACACTCCCCCTGGTGGGAGCCTGGCCTGCAACCCAGGCATGTACCCTGACTGGGAATTGAACCGGCAGCCTTTTGGTTCACAGGCTGGTGCTCAATCCATGGAGCTACACCAACCAGGGCCAGTTTTTTGTTTTAAGTTTTACTTTGAGTAAAGTGACTTTATAATTTTATTTATTCAGTTAATAAATGGTTTTGTTTTTTTCTCTCTTTTTTTATTGTTGTTCAAGTACAGTTGTCTCTATTTTTACCCCACCACTCTCCCCCATCGTAGCCATCCCCACCTCCCACCCTCAATTCTGATCCCCTTTGGCTTTGTTCATGTGTCCTTTATATATGTTCCTTGGTGACCCTTCCCCTTCTTTTCACCGTTATCCTCCTCCTACCTCCCCTCTAGTTACTGTCAGTTTGTTCTTTATTTCAATGTCTCTGGTTATATTTTTCTTGCTTATTTGTTTTGTTGATTAGGTTCCACTTAAAGGTGAGATCAGATGGTATTTGTCTTTCACTGCCTGTCTTATTTCACTTAGCATAATGCTCTCCAGATCCATCCATTCTGTCACGAAGGGTAGGAGCTCCTTCTTTTTTTCTGCTGAGTAATATTCCATTGTGTAAATGTACCATATGCACCCCAGTGTTCATAGCAGCACAATTTACAAGAGCCAAGTGTTGGAAACAACCTAAGTGTCCATCAGTAAATGAGTGGATTAAAAATACTCATTCAGTTTTTTTTTTAATGAGATGGCCACACAGTACACATGCTCACTCAACATCATCTACAGCCCCCACTTACTAGTACAATGAAGTCGTCATTGTTCATACATGTGCATTCCAGTCCGCTCTCCTTGACTGCCAGGTTACATCAGTGTCGCGTAATCTGTTCTTATATTAACATGGTTGGATTTTTTTCTTGTAGTTAAGGAAAATGGTTGGACAGACCTATCAATTATGAAATCATTTATAATGAAGTATAAGGCAGTATACCATGGTGGTTAAGTTCACAGACCCTGGATCTAGAGTGCTTGAGTTTGAATCCTGGCTTCTTCATTGTTTGTCCTTTCTGTGCCTCAGTTTCCTCATTTATACAGTTGGGACAATAGTACCTATCTTATGGGGTTGTTGTAAGGCCTAAATGAGTTATTATCTTTACAGAACTGAGAACAGTACTTGGCACATAGTAAGAGCCATATAAGGGTTATAATTATTATCCTAACACTCAGGAAAAACTACAATAAATTTTGGTATATCCAGCCAGACTTTCTCTATATGTACACATATAAACACATACATGTACATATACATACACATGCATATACATTCATGTGGGTAAATATAGAAGTATTTTTAATTAAAATTGGATTATATTATTTCTATTTATTGCAACCTTCTTTGTACTAAACACTATATATATATATATATATATATATAATATTTTATTTATTTATTTTCAGAGAGATGGGAAGGAAGGGAGAAAGAGAGGGAGAGAAATATTAATGTGTGGTTGCCTCTTGCGTACTGGGGACCTGGTCCACAGTGCAGGCACGTGCCCTGACTGGGAGTCAAACTTGCAACCCTTTGGTTCGCAGGCCAGTGCTCAATCCACTGAGCCACACCAGCCAAGGCCTGAACACTATGTATTATAAACATCTTTCCATGCCATTAAATGAAATGTTTAAAACAAAAATTAGATATATTTGGTCTAAATCAGGTATAGTTGTGATAGCATGGATAAACATATGATGAGACAGAAATTTTTTGGCACTGTACTGAGAGTCTGGAGAGTGCTTATAGATTTGGGTGCAACTTACTTAAATGGTTGAATGGACATTGAAATATCCTACCTAAGTGTATCATTATTTGTTTTATTTGGTAAGCAGTGTTATTCAACATTTTTAAATGTTTATCTTCAGAACTAATATGTGACATAGAATGCTGCTTTTGAAGTGTCATGGGGGAAAAACCCTTGGAATATAATTCTTTGTAAGAAGAAAATAATGTGTAAAAAGTACACTGATTATTGGAAAAAAATATTTTTCTTGACCTCTTTCTACCTTCTCAGGAGATGTTTCACAAAGCAGAAGAATTCCTATCTAAAACCACAGACAGTGAGGTGGATGAGATGGACACATCAGACACCCAATGGGGCTGGTTTTACTTGGCAGAGTGTGGAAAGTGGCACATGTTTCAGGTATTTCTGTCCTTAAACATAGCAGAAGGGGCTTAGATCCACTCAGTGTCATCTTACTGATTGATAAAATGAATGTGAGCGACCTGAAAGAAATCTAACCCTAAGGAAATCAGTTAGCTTAACTAAAAGGGAAAATTAGAAATTCTTCTAGTCCTTTTCCTTTTCTTTCCCCTGGGTTTTCACAACACTTTATTTAGAAGAAACAGTCTATGTTTGCCGTGGGTACAGAAGGTGATTGTGACTGAGAGTTGCGTGGTATCGGTACATCTGAGCAACTCCAAGTTTGCTTTGGTGGACAAAGAAAGGGAAGAGAACAGCCCATATTAAACACCTTTTGTACACCAGGTATTATGTTAGGTGTTGTACAAATGTTTTTTCCTTTATCCCCATAACAACTTTGAAGCAGATGTTGATACTCCATCTTATGGTCAAAGAAAGTAAAGCTCAGAAAAGTTACTATAATTTGTCCAGAGTCACACAGCTAGTTAATGGTTAAGTTAATGATTAAAGCTTGTGATCTTTTTTTTTCCTTACAAAGCCACTTAAAGATTTGATTTTTGAGCCACTTAGACATGTAATTATTGTCATAATTTTTGACAATTGTAGTAATTTCAGAAATGGCATTATAACCAGGGGTTGAGGTGTCTTTGGTGGAAATCATTGAACTATTTTTAACATGTTGGCTTAGCTGTGATTCTCCCAGTGTGTAGGGAACTAGAACAGGTGATTAGTTAGTTTTCCTTACTTCCCTGTCCTCTGTCTCTGTGACCACAGTACCACCTCTGTGGCCAAGCCATTAATGTGAACAGCTGGTAAATGAAACTTTCTGGTTTGTCTTAAAGCCGGATACCAACATTCAGTGTTCAGTTAGCAGTGAAGATATCGAAAAAAGCTTCAAAACAAATCCTTGTGGGTCCATTTCTTTTACTACTTCCAAATTCAGCTACAAGATAGACTTTGCAGGTATGTTTTTTTTTTTTTCCCTAATAGTTGTATGTTTTTAGTATACTATATGGTGAAATCTACAGTTCTGAAGATCAGGATTAGTTGACATTTGTAAACAGTGAAATAAATCCTTTCTGAAATACATAAAATACTTCTTTAAAATTGCAAGATTTAAAATCTTCTTGAACAGCATTGTCTTTTCTAAAGGAGTATTCATGTGCTTCTAGATACTAATGTGTTTGGACATGGTCACATGTTCATGTAGTGTTTCTCTTCTAGTCAACACGAACACTTAAAGCTATTCCTCATCACGTCAGTCTTTTGAAATAGATCAGAACCTTTTTATTTTAAAGATCAATCTGAGCAGTTAAGTGACAAAGTGGTGATAGTTTTTTAAGACCAGAGTTCAGAAGAATAACCCACCTCTTTGTACCTTTGCCTTCTACCATTTTCTGATTTCTCTGGCTTTTTCACAGATTAGCCAGCTAATCTGGAAATCAGCTGCATTTTGGATTGTAGTCATGATATATGGGCATGATTTGGGGTATCCCAAGAAAAACTATTATATTTAACCCCCTCATTTGAAGCTGCTATAGTCCCAGCTGTTTGCTTCTTTGAGGCAAACACAACCTGGTTGCGTAAGGTTTCTTAAGAAAAGTGTACTTTGGTTGCTACACAGCTCAGTCCTCTTAACTATTCTTCCCAGTTTCTGTGAATAGTGTCTTTATGACAGTTAGTAGTGTGTTGTTATAGGATAGGGTGGGGAAACCATAGGAAATTTCCTCAGATGAGCTAAGGCCCAGAAATAGTGAAGGGGGTTTGTCCAGCGAGAGGTTGATGCAACAGAATCCCTAATGATTACTATCCCCCCAAAGTTTTTTTTCTTTTAAATCTAGAGTTAAAACCATTAGATTCTTATTCCTGACTAACCATAGCATTTGTTTAATGGCATTAGACAAACAAGCTGCCTGCTTTTAAGGGGGCCCTGACATTTGTCTCTCTCCTACAGTCTAGACAGAAGGTATCTGATAGGCATTTTAGTCCTGTGTACAAGGGCCAGCTTTGAAGCAATACTGAGACATACTGATATGCACAGATGTCAGTCCTACAGGGGATGAAGTTTATCAAAACATGTGGTAGATAATTCTGCAATCCACTTGTTTCTGAATGAGTAGTTTCTAATAAACTGTATTTTTGGGAAGCTTTCTCTCAGCACTGTTTATTAAAACTTTTTTTAATCAAGTAAGAATCACATGTAATAACTCAAGTTCCCCAATCCTCTATAAAATGATTGTTTCAAAAGTGTGAGTATTAGCATTTCATATGTCCTATTTGCAAAATTAGCCCCAACCATTCTGCCACAAGCCAATTCAGGTTCTCACTATAAAAATGGTGAAAAGCAAACTCAAAATGAGGCAGCATGGAAGACACCACAGGTTTTGGTACGTGTGCTGAGATCCTGCTTTTCCCTGCACAGTGGTTAATGCCAGTGTGTACGGAGTCCAGGAGAATACAGAAAGGGCAGAGTGTACTTGATACCGCATTTGCCTAGGTGGTTGAATCCCTTTATTTTGGAATGGAATATTGCCAATTAATATAATAAACTGACTAGAGACTCGCATTAAGACTTCATATTCAACTTTGTGGGAATGAAGAAATGGTCCTGGTAAATACTGCCACTGCTGAAGCATAGATGAAAGAAAAAAAAATGATTCTTTTAGGTAATTAGTCCTTTAGCACTAGAATCTCTTATGTAAATATGTATTGAGTCTAGCTAGGTTTTCTATGTTTTGGTTTAGGTATACAATTTAAAGAGAAGGCAAGAAATGTACAAATTTTTGAAATTCTGTGAGTAGTGCCAATTTTATAATGGTAATGTATTTTTTAATCATTTCAAAAATTTTTGGAGAAATCAACCTATATTTTCCTCTTAAGCCAATTAGAATATTCAGTACTATCATTCTTTTCTTCTTCTAGTACTCTTAATTTTCCTAAGTGTAGAACTCTTTAATGTTAGAAAAAAATAGACCCTGCATACTGAGCAGCACTTGAGATAGCATTCTTTTGTGTGAGCGTAGATCAAGCAATGAAGCTGTCCTCCCTGAATTGTACTTTTATGACATGCTAGATACGTAGGTAGTAAAGTATCTTTAATGTGCTGTGTTTGTCAGCTACCCCCAAAGCTCTGTGATTCCTGATTATCAAGTAGGGCAGCTATAAATCTTTGTGACAATTTGTAGCACAGTATGTTTCTATGACTCACCCAAGATCTCTGTCTTTGTATGCAGAAATGAAGCAAATGAACCTCACCACTGGGAAACAGCGCTTAATAAAAAGAGCCCCCTTTTCTATCAGTGCTTTCAGGTACCGTAAAGAGCACAGGGGTAGAAAGAATGGGCTTTTTCTTTTTCTTTCTTAATATTTGACAGAGGAACAGTTAGACTGAAAATATTTTGGTAGATTATTTAATGATCTTAATATTAATCCCTCCATTACTGAATTTCATCATACTTGATGAAATAGCAATATAATTATTTTCTGCCCATGTTGGCTTTCCTATTAGCCTTTTAATTTCCCTCTATATGCTTATACTTTTTAATTCTTGTGAACAGTTTACATGGTAGTTAAAAAACACCTTATAGTCTCTGCTTTGCATCCTTAAAATAACCTACTGAGGTAATTTTGAATTAACTTGGAAATACTATCACAGAACCACCCAGTTATTTGGGCCCTAAATCCTAAATAATTACCAGTCTTCTCCACCTCTTCTGATCCCCGCTGGGCAACTCCTAGAAGTAGTTCTAGTCTGTAGTGACTAAAGGAGACCCACAGGGGTTGGGAGTGCAGTGGGACAGAGGTACTACTACTTGTTCCCTGTTACAAGTTTTCCTTTTCTCTATTTCTGGATTTATTTGGCCTGAAAAGTGGTATAAATGCCAGAAGAGAATAAGTATTTTGTATTACTTTGAATGGAATTGAAGGGAAAAATTTTACACTGTGTCTACTATTTTCTGGAATGATTCCTCCAGCAAGTTTTAAAATTCTTGACGTTCAAAGAATTGAAAATGAAAAAGAAAAAAAAATGCTAACATGTAAATTTTAAGAGATACCCCTTT
Source organism: Tonatia bakeri (assembly GCA_004024845.1). NCBI lineage: Eukaryota > Metazoa > Chordata > Mammalia > Chiroptera > Phyllostomidae > Tonatia > Tonatia bakeri. The sequence goes on from PVIA01007529.1 coordinate 71,653, forward strand.
CTCCTTCCAAAGAGATATTTTGAGAGAATTAGATTAAGGAATGAAAAACTGTAAGTTTCTATTAGTTTGTTTCATGAGACTTTTGGCTTATATTTTAGCATCCTGATATAAAAATTATTTAAGAACTTTTGTAATGAATGCTCTAGTACTTCTGTGGAACATAGAGAATATTATTTCCTTACCAACTATATCATATCCTCCTTCTCAAGGACAAGGAATATATGTGGTAAAGGAATTACTTATCTTCAAAGAACATGTAATCTGGGAGAAAAATGAGACATAATAATGGAAAATGTTACTGTAAAGTCATGTTATTATATCTGGTATAGTTTGGTGGGGAGAAGAAGCATAGTCTTTGTTCTCTCACAGACTGTACAAACCGTAGAGCAAAGGTGGGAGAGGGAGAGAATGAAGCAGAATGGCGGATAATAAGCTCGATAGTAAAAGAGGAAGAGTAGTCAGGTGGAATACAGAAGAGTGATGAAGATAAGTATTTGCTGATATAAAAATGTTTATTTATTGCGGGAATATATAATATGAATGTACATATATATTCATTTATTCATATGTACCTATATTTATTAAATGTATTACTTATTGTAGGAATTAATTACATGTAAGGGGAATTGTACAAATTTCCCATTGGCAATGAATTAACAGTTAACTAAGGCTATGGGCTACAAAAATTTAAAAACAAAAAACCTTTTCCATAGCTAAAAGATACTTTAGGAAAAATTTTTTAAAAATTTGAGTGTACTATTGTTACTCATAATCACAGTCAAAGGGCTCATCTCTACAGCATATGAAGTACTTCTATGAATTTCTAAGTAGAAGACCAACAACCCCTTAGAAAAATCAGCAAAGAAATTGAGCAGTTCATGCAGCCTCACTCAAGAGAAATACAAATTATATCAGACTATTTTTTACTATCAGATTGACAAAAATTCAAAAGTTTGATAACACACCTTTTTGGTGAGATTGGAAGATAGGCATTCTTTGTATTTATGGTGGGAATTCAATGAGTACAACCTTCAAGGAAGGCATTTGGTTGGTGTCTGTCAAAATAATAAATAAATATATTCTATGACTGAGAAATTTCATTTCAAAGATGTTATCCTACAGATTGACTAGTGGACACATACAGTGACAAATGAACAAACCAGTTCCTTGCAGCATTCTTAACAGTAACAAAAAGTTGAAAAAACTGAATATTTTCAATAAGGGACTTGTTAAAAAATGACGGTGTCTCCATATCATGGAATTCTATGTGTTTGTGGAATAGAATGCCCTCATTCATTCAGTCAATATTTATGGAGTGTCTTCTGTGTGCCAAGCTCTATGGCAGGGATTGGGAATAAGGGTACATTCTAGCCATTGATGTGGAAAGATCTTTAAGAATGTAGTAAGTGAAAAATAAAAGCTGCGAAAGACATTTTTATGCTCCCATTTGTGTGTGGGGAAAAATTGGCTTGTGTTAACAGAAAGAAATGTGGGGAGAATACTCAAGACACCCGAAACAGTGATTACTGGAGCTAAGGCGAGAGGTGAGAATTGGGGACCGAGGACTGAAGTGGCAGGGAAACTATTCACTGTGTGCCTTTAAAAATGCTTACTAATTCTTAAATCACATGATTGCATGATCTTTTCAAAGTTGAAATGAGTTCTTAAAAATTTAAAGACAAGCTTGAAATTTATAATGTCTTCTGGTGACCTCTAGTCACCAGAGAGGAGAATATGTCAGTGTCAGCCTTTTGCCATTGAGCTCCCCAGGACCACTCTGCTTTTTTGTGTTCACATCTGGTGGCTTAACTGTAGGAGAAGGTTTTTTAAAAAGTTTTACTGATTGACTACACTAGTTAAGTTAATGTGAACTTTGTAGGGGACTAGTGGGCAATAAAAAGAAAGGTTTAAACTCCATCTTGAAGGACATTGAATGTATGGCCTAGGGGTTTTGATTTTATTTAATAGGCAGAATAAATCTGTTTACATGTTTATTTGTTTTTTAAAATCAAGGGCTTTTTTTTCTTCATGAAAATTTTTTTTACCTAAAATCTTCCTTACATTTTAAAGAAATTCTGGAGAATTCAGAAAAACAAAACAATTAAACAGCTGTTTTTGAAATTTTAATGTTATGTAGGATTGGGTGTTTTCCATCCAAGCTCTCAATTCAGCACCTAAATGATAGTACACAGGTAGACAGCTAATAAATGTTTTGAAATAAAGAGACCAAGGGTTATACTTAATTGCATTTGTTGCACTATCCCAAACATGAAAATCCAGCTTTGAAGAATAGTCTAAATCACTTACAGATTCTAACATTTTGTTTTATCTTTTGCAATTTAAAGTTACATCTGTGAAAATGAGGCTATCCCCATGCCACCACACTGGGAGAACGTGAACACTGACGTACCCTATCAGGTAAGACCAGAACTGACAGACTGTAATGCTTTAGAGGTGGAAAAGGACTCCAATAAAACTATCAAACTTCATTTTCCAGCTTATTCCTTTGCACAATCAAACACATGAATATAATGAAGTTGCTAGTCTCTTTGGGAAAACAATGGATCGCAACAGAATTAAAAGAATTCAGAGAATTCAAAACCTAGACTTGTGGGAGTTCTTTTGCAGGTGAGACAGTTTCTAATATGAACCCTCTCCTTGACCTCTAAGACTTTTGTAGTCTTAAACACAATAGTGAAGCTCAAATGTTTAATTGTATTAATTTTCACTGCTGCTGTGTTTTTCTCTTGCAATGTTTTGACCTGGTCTCTCAGCTCTCTTCTTCAGCATTCTCAGGAAGTAACAGAGAGCTGCTCTGTAAGTAAGTGCAAGGTATTGCTTATTGTAATGCAGTGTGGAGGTTGGTTTCCTCCACACACCCCTAGAAACTCTCACTCCTTTCAAAGTTTGGAGCTGTGCATCTTGGCATAATCAGCATTGCAAAGGAATCTGGGGAGCTGTTTGGTTTTGTTGATAGATTTGTTGGCTCAGACTTTTATGTTGAATTACAACTCTCTGAAACATTGTTGAATTTCTTTTTTAACAATTGCACTATCTCCTACTTTTGGCTAAGATGGAGGCGTAGGTAGACACACTGCGCCTCCTCGCATAACCAAGATAGGGATAACAACAATTTAGAAACAGAATAACAGCCAGAACTGACAGAAAATTGAGCTGTATGGAAGTTGGACAACTAAGCAGTTAAAATAGACACGTTCATCCAAACTGGTAGGAGAGGCAGAGTCGGGCAGCTGGGAGGAGAGGGGCTGAGGCACAAAGAACGGTGGGACCGGGCGCATAAGGCATCCTGGGCGTGCAAGACCACAGCAGGTGGACCCTGGGTGCACAAGCAGTGGCTGGCAGACCCAGCAAGGTGGCGATTGTGAAGCAAGGCACTGTGCACAACCCAGGATCCCGGTGCCAGGAAATAGAGCCTCAGGGCACTGATTGAAAACACCTGTGGGGTGTTGTGGCCCAGAGAGAGACTTCCAGCCTCACAGGAGAGTTTGTTGGAGAGACCCACAGGGTCCTAGAATGTGCTCAAGCCCACCTACATGGGAATCAGCACCAGAAAGGCCCAGTTTGCTTGGGGGAAGCAGGGGCAGTGACTGAAGTCCGGCACAGAGCTGAACAAGCACCACTGTTCCCTCTTGGATCCCATCCCCACATATAGTGTCAAAACCCAGCAACTGGGTTGCTCCGCCCTGGCGAACACCTAAGGCTCTGCCCCCCATATGTAACAGGTGTGACAAGACAAAAAAAAAAATGGCCCAAACAGAAGAACAGATCAAAGCTCCACAGTGAATACAATAAGCAACCAAGAGATAGCCAACCTGTCAGATGCACAGTTCAAAGCACTGGTGATCAGGATGCTCACAGAATTGGTTGAATTTGGTCACAAATTAGATAAAAAAATGAAGGCTATGCTAAGTGAAATGAAGGAAAATGCACAGGGAACCAACATTGATGGGAAGAAAACTGGGACTCAGATCAATGGAGTGGACCAGAAGGAAGGAAGAAACAACAAAACAGAAAAGAATGAAGCAACAAGAATTCAAAAAAATGAGGAGAGGCTTAGGAACCTCCAGGACATCTTTAAACATTCCAGCATCCAAATTATAGGGGTACCAGAAGAGGAAGAGCAACAAGTGGAAAAGATATTTGAACAAATAATAAAGGAGAACTTCCCCAATTTGGCAAAGGAAATACACTTCCAGGAAGTCCAGGAAGCTCAGAGAGTCCCAAAGAAGTTGAACCCAAGGAGGAACACACCAAAGCACATCATCATTACATTACCCAAGATTAAAATGAAGGAGAGAATACTAGAAGCAGCAAGAGATAAGGGGACAGTAACCTACAAAGGAGTTCCCATCAGACTGTCAGCTGATTTCTCCAAAGAGACCTTCCAGGCAAAAAGGGGCTGAAAAGAAGTCTTCCAAGTCATGAAAGGCAAGGACCTACATCCAAGATTGCTCTATCCAGCAAAGCTTTCATTTAGAATGGAAGGGCAGATAAAATGCTTCTCGGATAAGGTCAAGTTAAAGGAGTTCATCATCACCAAGCTCTTACTATATGAAATGTTGAAGGGACTTATCTCAGAAAAAGAAGATAAAAAACATGTATAGTAAAATGACAGCAAACTCACAATTATTAACAACCACACCTAAAACAAAAACAAAAGCAAACTAAGCAAACAACTAGAACAGGAACAGAACCACAGAAATGGAAATCACATGGAGGGTTAGCAACAGGGGAGTGGGAGGAGGAGAGAGGGGGAAAAGGTACAGGAATAAGTAGCATAGATGGTACGTAGAAAATAGGGGGAGGGCAAGAATAGTATGGGAAATGTAGAAGCTAAAGAACTTAAGACACATGGACTTGGACTAAAGGGGGAATGTGGGTGGGAGAGGGTGTGCAGGGTGGAGGGGAATGAAGGGGGGTAATGGGACAACTGTAATAGCATAATCCATAAAATGTATTTAAAAAAATTACACTATCTTGCTGGCAGTCATTTGCTTGTTTAGTTTTGATGGCCATTGTAAAAAATCATACTTGCAAATTTCCTGTTTAGCCCAAAGTTTATGTTGTAGATTTAAAATCTCAACTTATTATTCAATATAGGTTGGAAATGACCCATTGGATTGCTCAGTGTTCACTTAACCTAAAAATAAAGCCCATTATAAAAACTTAAAGGTATTATCCAAATTAATCTGTATTTTTTAATAACAAGTAGTACCTAAAATATATGGGTTTTGAAATGTTTTTATTAAATTTGCATATGAGATTTGATTTCTGATATTCATAATATAAGCAGACCTTTAATACTTATTCAGGAAAATTTTGAACAATAGAATTTAATATAACAAACCCCTAGGTAGCTGTTATACTGATTTAACATTTATGAAAATATACCACATATAATCTAGTTCCTTTTTTGCTATTATTGTTGTTGCTGAAATATTTTAAATCAGACTCTATACCTTAACTCCTGTCATTTTTGAAAGTCAGGTTGAGTTTTGTTTGTTAATGATACATGGAATTCTTTCATGCTTCTGGTGAGTTAGTTAATATGGCTTGAGAAAATTTCAGGTTTTATTCTCATAAGAGTTTATATTATAAAATAAGTGTTTTCAACTTACTTTCTTTATAGTCTTGAGTCTTTGTACCAAGCCAACTTTTATTTCTGATATTACTGAGTTTAGAAGGTTTTATTCAGTTCTTATTTAGGTAATTCTTTTGTAGAGAAAAATGGAAGACTCCCTTTTATTTTATTCTCTCAGTGAATAAAGTTTTTTCTCAAATGGTCTGGTGGAATCTTATTTCATTATTTTTAATCAGGCTTCTGAAGTGCAGTTTATATTAGTCTCCCTCATAATTTGAGTCCTCAGTTAAATCATAGTGATAAAATATACAGTGACTCCCAAACATTTTATACAAAGATTTTACCGAAAACAATTTTGCTGTCGATGCTCTTCATGATTTTATGTAATGTCAGCATTTAGAAATCTGTGATGGTAAATGAACCTGCCACCTGCTCTGACAGTAGAAAATACTAAGTCTCATTGTGAGGACAGCCTGTCATTTTGTCATGTCCTTAAAGAACTGAGATAACCAAGTCAATCTCATTGTCATGTCATCTGAGACTCACTATACAGGTAGTGAGGTCCATGTGAGTCCATCAGACATCAGTTTGCATGTTGTCAAGACCTTTCTTACTTCCTCCCTTCTTCTAAAAATATGTTTCAGATTCTAGTTTGTGACAGGCTTTATTCTAGGCTCTTGGGATATAACAGTGTACAGGACCATAGCTTAGACAAGGAGCCGGGCCATTGCACCACAGAATGTAGGGGGGAGCTGCCACAAGTGTATGCTCATCATATAGTCTTTCCTATAAGTCAGCCTGGCAAATGCTCAGTTTGCTGCCTACTGAGCAGCCCGACACCAAGGAATAGACAAGAGTCACACACAGTAACTATGCTATTCACTCAATTTTTATTGAATGCAGGTTCACTCAAAGTAGAACATCAACATACATTAACATCCTACTCACACCCTAACAGTCTAAGAGGAATACAACGCACACCCTGCAATCAGTGGGGAATAATGAACCCGAGTCCCAGAGTCTCAGTCTGCAGGTCCAGGAGACAGCACGGTGGGCAAGGGAGTTGTCAGAGTCTTGCAAGGAAGGGTCTCCGACGTCCTCAGTCCAGCGGGGCAGAGCCTCCAGCAGCTGATGTTGGGGAAGATCAGCGTGGCGCAGAGCAGCACTCTGGTGTGTGGAGCTCGGCTGTCTCAGCAGTGGTCTGGAGCCTGCCTCAGTTATACCTTGAAAGTAGTGGACTCCACCCTTCTGGGTCTCTTGCTAAGTGTCTTGGTGCGCCTGATGGCAAGTGTGGAATTTCCTCAAGAGCCTATCTGTGAGTGGTCCCACTCTGCAGACATGACTCTCTGATTGCAAGTGCAAATGTCTTAGGTGTGTCTCCTTGCCAGATGTGTCTAGCATCACTTAGGTAGTTTCCCTCTTGAACCAAAGTGTTATAGCTGACTGGCAGCCATCTTGGTTGACAAATGACTCCACATTGTTTTATATACTTTATGCTGTCTTGATTGGACCAATGCCATTTTATTGGTCCTGCTCTCACAGGACCACAAGGCATCATGGAGCACAAAGTGAGGATGTGTACTCATTCTTGCTGACAGAAGTAGGACATGTATTATATGGTGGGGAATATCAAGAAGCACTTCCTAAAGCAGGGTTCATTTAAGCTAGACATAATTAGGAGAAGTGAAGGGCATTCCAGGCTTTGGGAGCAGCATGGGCCAAAGTTGATTACAAGAGGGACCATTGAACATTGAAACAATTTCAAATAGAACAGAAAGTAGGATGAATGGTTGGAGAAGAGCCTAAAAAGGTACTTAAGAAGTAGAGCATGCAGGAGTTTGTAGTAGAACCACTGTGGTATGAGTTTCTTCTGTAGCCTCAACTTGAGTTGGACTGATCCACAGTTGGAGTAGAGTGTTAGCAGGGGCCAGGCCATGCAGGGTTATAAGCCAAACTAGGGATCTGGATTTTTTCCTGGGATTGTGGAAAGCTATTGTAGGACTTTAAGCAGGAGATTGATGGCTCTTATTTGCATTTTAGAAAACTAATGCATCATGTTGTGCTGTGGAGAAAGTTTAAAACAGTTGTTCTGCGCTGGCTGGTGTGGCTCAGTGGATTGAGTGCTGGCCTGTAAACTGAAGGGTTGCCGGTTTGATTCCCAGTCAGACCACATGCCTGGGTTGCATGAGTACAACCATACCTTGATGTTTTCCTCTCTTTCTCCCTCCCTTTCCCTCTGTTGAAAAATAGTACATAAAATATGTATTTTTTTTATTGTTTTTAGTTAGGAGTGATTTTGCCCACCAGGTTATATTTGACATTGACTGGACACATTGTTATTGTCATGCAGTGAGATGGGAAGTTCCTACCAACATCTACTTCATAAAGGCCAGAGATGCTAAACATTCTACAATGCACAAGACAGCCTCTCACAACAAGAAATATTTAGTGCAAAATGTCAGTAGTGCTGAGACTTAGAAACTCTGGTTTCTAAGTTAGAAGCAGGGAGACCATTTCAGGAAATTGTTTCAGTAATTAAACTGAGACACATTTGGTGGCTTGAACCAAAGTGCACCAAAGGAGCAAAGAAGACAATGTTGAGATATTAATGATGTAGAATGAGATTGCTTGGTGCTTAATGTGTGCAATGAAGTGGACAAGGGAGATGAGGAAGGTAACATCGAAGTTTCTGACTTGTTTTCATTGACTAAGGAAGAATGGGTAAGAACAGGTTTTGTCTGGGGAGGTTGGGGAGGCAGTGGTAGTTGACATATGGGTTGGAAGCTTGACAGAGTGGTGTAGACTAGAGATAAAGGTTTGAGGTTGTTAAAAAAACGTGGCTTCTTTAAGAAGCCACAGAAATTAATAAGATAACCGGGGACTTTATGTAGATAAGAAAAGAAGAGGGCCAAGGACTGAACTCTAAAAGTGATAAACAGAGGAAGAGAAAACCCAAGGAAGAAAGTATTACTGACTCAGTATTACTGACTGAGAAGTAATAACCAGGAAAAGTGGAAGAAAACTAATGGAATGGGATCACAGAAGCCAAAGGAAGAAAGTGGTTTACATAGGTAGGTGTGATCCTTGGCCACATATGAAAAAGTTGCCAAATAAGACAAATATTGAAAATATCCTTTGTATTCTGCAACAAAAAGGCCATTGGTACCTTTGATGAGAGCAATGTTAGTGGATACTGTAGAGGGTGGGGCAGAAGTAGGTTTACAGTCATTCATATGGAAGACAATACAATAATTAATAAATAATACCAGAATAAACTTTCACATACTCACAACTGTAAACCTACTTTTGCCCCACCCTGTACTGTGTTTACAGCAAATGTTGATGACTCTTTCAAGAAGCTTGGCAGTGAAGAGACTGAGAGCTCTGAGAAGATGGGTAATGTGGAGTTGGAAAGGGTTGTTTGTTTTGTTTTATGTTTTTTGAATTAAAAGATGGGAGAGACTTGAGCATGTTTAAAGTATAATAGGAAAGAACCCATGGAGAGGGAGAGTTTAAAAGACAGGAGAGGGGAAGAGTAATTGATGGATTAAGGTTCCTAAAGAGAGGTGATGGATGGAATTCAGAGAACACATGTCAGCAGGTAGACAAGGGTGGTCAGATCATGTCATGAATAAGCAGAGATTGGAGATGAGAACAGGAGTTAGGCTGGGAGCTCCATCCCAATACTTTCAGTTTCCTTCATGAAATAAGAAGTAAGGTCACTTGCAGAGAAAATGTTAAGGAGGTGTGGATATGAGGGAGAGATAGAGGAAAAGTAGAGATTTGAAATGGTCACTGTGGAAAATGGCAGAGGGAGAGCTAACTTGGGACCTATAGCATTTCCATCAGTGCTGAGGGCTTAGCTAAAGTTGGAATGTGTGAATTTGCAGGGGAAACCATAGGGATGTTTGATTTGACTTCAGGCATTCAAATTTAAGAGCAGAGTCTAGAGGAGGTGATTGGGTTGGTCCAGGGTTGGAAAGGAGAAGGCAGCAAGGAAAAAAGAGCAATGAAAGCTGCTGTTTTATTAAGAATGTGGAGGAGCCCTGGCTGATGTGGCTCAGTGGATTGAGTGCCAGTCTGCAAACCAAAAGGTCACTGGTTCAATTCCCAATCGGAGCATATGCCTGAGTTGCAGGCCAGGTCCCAGGTTGGGGGCATGCAAAAGACAGCTGAACAATGTTTCTCTCCCTCCCTTCCATTCTCTCTAAAAATCAATCAAATGCTTTTTAAAAGAATGTGGAAGAATTTGGATTTAGATCAGAAATTCTCAGCCCTGGCCGTGTATCAGAATCACTTGTGGAGCTCTTTAACAAGTAGAGATATCTGTCACCCACCCCTGATCCACCGAGTCAGAACCTCAATGTTCTGACATTATCTTTTAAAAGTTTTGCAGGTGATTCTGATGTTCAGCCAGGATGGAGAATCACTGGTCTAAATCTATGCAAACTTATTTCAATCTTGAGCATGAAGATATTCTTGCTGCAGTTTAGAGGACATGGCATATCCAATTCAGCCCTTTTGGCTCTCTAGTTCCTGAGATGGAGGGTAATTTTAAGAGATCTTTGAGAGATGAATGCTACAGTGTTTTCAGTAAGTTCAGAAACGTGCATAGGATTGGGCAAAGGTGGGCAGGATTGTGAAGAACTTAGTATAGTTTGAATACTATGACTTTTTTCAAAAGTTTGACTGAAGTCCAGGAGGCCCTGGAATTCAACATGAGCCTTTCTGGAATACCAAGGTCATAGTATGAGAGTCTCCACGTTTCCGAGGTGCCTTAGCAGTGGGCACTAGAATAATTCATGCTATGGGGATACAAAGCTTTGACTCCCCCTTCCACTCTGCCTCCAACTGGTATAATAATACTATATCAAATCCAGTGACCAAGCAGGTTTTTAATGCCTACATACCTGGCTCTTTAACTAACCAACACTTCCTTTATAATACCTAAGGGAGACTGAAGTAAAT